>PVJC01004189.1:0-65433 GCA_004026665.1 Murina feae | reverse complement strand
ACCCCTCGGGGGATGCCCACCTGCTGGCGTGCCTGACCAGCCTGGGTGAGGGGCTTTCAGGCTGCCCACAGCTCCCATTGCCCAACGTCCCAGCAAGGCTGGCTGGACGCAGATTTCCGGAGTTTTTTCTCCTATAATTGATACTGTTCCTTGATACACTGTAATTGATACACTGTTCCTTTAAGGCGGCCTTCTAACTGCTAACGAAGCCTCTGCTTCACCTCGCAGCGTCTATAATGAAACAATTGTTACTGTTACGGGTTAGGCCTGAGCTGCTCTCTCCTTCAGCTCCGGAGGATTCTATGATTGTTACAATGTTTCAAAAAGCTGTGTTTCGCTAGAGGCAGTTTAATCGGAGCTGAGCTGAAAGGCTCAGCTTCACTTTCGCTTCTGCCGCAATGGAAAGGGCTGTTTACTCAGGTCCGGGAGTGGCGGCCGCCATGTTGGCTGGGCTAATTTGCATACAGCCGCTCTGATTGGCTGGTGGGCGTGGCTTACCCTGTCTCGGAGAAACGGTTAATTTTAATATTTCGCTTTTATTAGTTTAGATGAAGATTGATTTTAAAGAGGAAAGGAGAGAGAAACACTGATTTGTTGTTCCACTTATTTATGCATGCATTCGTTGATTCTTGTGTATGTCCTTACTGATGATCAAACCTGCAACCCTGGCATATTGGGACGATGCTCTAACCAACTGAACTCGGGCCCGCACTACGTCCCTTTTTTATTTATTTATAATTTTTAAAAAATTGACGAGAGAAAGAGAAACAATGATGTAAGAAACATCAACTGGCTAGCTCCCACACAAACCTCAACCTGGGATCAAATCCACAACCTGGGTATTTTCCCTGATTGGGAATCAAACCTGCCACCTTTCAGTGCTCGGGCCAACTGAGCCACCCTTCTTTTATACAAACTCTGCTTACTCAGCTCACTGTGTCTGTGGCTGTGCACCTAGAAGCTCTCGGGCATCCTGAGGAGGACGCTGGAGTTACTGGCCGTGGGTGCGGACAAGAATGCTAGCTATGCCCTCCGCAGGCGTCACTTTCATATCTGCACCAAAAAGGGGATAGGCCCAACAAATCGTACAAGCACTTTTTATTTCAAGATACTAGATATGTGTAAATGCCAACTGCGCTGAGAATGCCAGCTGCCCTTCACCCTCACAATCAACTCTCCAACTTCATGAATTAACAGGATGAATTGATAGGGTAAAAGGCATTCTGTGGTGCTTTAATTTGTACATCTCTTACTATGTGTGCAGATGACTGCTGTTTCATGCTGAAATGCCAATTCTACTTGTTGTCCAGGATCAAATGGCTGAGCTCTTTCCAAGTAAGAGGGAGGGGTGTGGGGAGACAGTGCCTACCGTGTGTACTCGGATCCCACCACCCGTGCATATTCAGCTCCTACACCCAGGAGGTCGCAGGCTGACACCAGGTCCTTCTCAAGTGTGTGCAGTTGCTAAAAAGGAGAGAGAATAATAATCCTTGCTTCCGAATCTCTTGCTTTATAATACTCAGTACCTGACCTTTAAGCTTTGTCAAGTTAAAGTGAACCTTCCCACTTGTTAACAAAATTGCCTCAGTGTCAGTTTTGAGTTAACCAAATACTCTCACCAATGGTAACTGCTTTAGGTACAGAAGTCTACGCTGCCTACAGTGAGCACATCATCTAAACTTAACAGTGCACAGAGCCAGCTATTAACATTCACAGCGTATCTCTGGGCTGGCAAAGGTCACCTTCAGGGGCCTGTCACTAGGGAGGAGCCACAGGAACCCCAAACAAGGAAGAACTACTTCAGGGGCAAGTGTCTGCAGGAGTTTAAACCCAGAAGTCTTAAGCTAAAAGGAAGGGACACCTGTGGGGGCCTCAGTTGAGCCTGGGCTCCCAAGTGCATGAAGCACCCTGCAACTCTGTGATCTGAGGCAGGTGTCTCACTGCCTGGACCACATATTTTGTGCCAATGGGCAAAGCACACATGGGAGGATTAAAGGAGACAATGCTGTGTGGAATAGCAGTAGGCCAGGGAGGAAGAGCTCAGGAGCACTGGCTGGATAAGCTTTTCCAGCAGGGACCCTGAGCCACACCCTCCTGGGATAGGGACTCTTGGGAGGGGGGGTGGAGGGAGAGCAATTCCAGCCGAGGGCCCCCACTCTGCACACACAGGCAGGTGATGGAACTGTGTCATGGGAGATAGGCAAGAGGGAGTGTAGAGGGCAGGCTGGGTCAGGAATAGGAAAGACTGGAGGCCAGCAGTGTGAGGGAAATGTGGGCGTGCCCAGGAGAGAGGCACCCCCCACAGGGGGCTTTTAGGCCCAGTCATTACAGCCAGGAAGACCTAGTCCAGAGAGCTTCCTCTACCTAAACATCTCAGAGCACTGGGACCAGGCCACCACTATGTCTGGAGAGCTGAAGGGAGGAGGAAGTTGGGAAGGAAGGGACAACCACGTAGAGCCCAGGTGAGGTTGTGCCCCAGCAGCCCTGCAAAGGCTTAACTCAGCAGGCATTCATTGCCCAACAGGCAGACGCTTGGAATCAGCACAGCTCTTAAAAAACATGGTGGGCTTCTGGCAAGAAATACTTCCAAAATTTAAGTAAATACAGGCAAAAAGGAGCACCAAAAAAAAAAAAGGGGAACGCAATAATCCTTGATGCTGAATGAAAGACCTGTGCTGGGGATACTGCTGAAGTCAGAGGCTGAAAGGGACTTGTGAGCAGGCTAAAAGACTATCCATGTGTCCCCATTGTCCTGGTGCAGCAGCCTGAGGAAGGCCTGTGTGTTCTGAAGTACTCAGGTGAGTGTGAGCTAATTTCAGCACCCATGTCTTGGCCAGGCCCCCCAGTACTCACAGCAAGCTGGAAGAGCAGGCGGCAGTGCCAGTATGGAGTCTGCTGCGATATCTGAATCGCTTTCCGCAACAGTGGCTTTGCTGCATCAACAGAATTCTGAAAAGAAATAGTCACATTTGGGGAAGAAAAGAAATATGCTGGGATGCCAGAAGACTACTCCCATTCATACTCACAAATGGATCTGTGGGTTGCTGATTGACTTTATTGAAAGAAGACCCCTGGCCAGTGTGGCTCAGTTGGTTGGGCATTATCCCATGCACCAGGAGGTTGCCAATTCAATTTCTGGTCCAGGGCATATGCTTGGGTTATGGGCTTGATCTCTGGTGGGAGGTATGCAGAAGGCAGCCAATCAGTGTGCTCTCACATCGATGTTTCTCTCTTTCTCTCCCTCTCCCTTCCTTTCTCTAAAAATCAATAATTAAAAAAAGAAAAACCTGGCCAGTGTGAAGTTGGTTGAGCATCATCCCATGCACCAGGACACCAGGAAATCGAAAAAAAAAAAACAAGAAGAGGAAGAAGATATTTTATTTTTATTTATTTATTTTTAAATATTTTTTTTATTTATTTCAGAGAGGAAGGGAGAGGAAGAGAAACATCAACAATGAGAGAGAATCACTGATTGGCTGCCTCTTGCACGTCCCACATTGGGAATTGAGCCTGCAACCCAGGCATGTGCCCTGACCAGGAATCGAACCACGACCTCCAGGTTCATAGGTAAAGACTCAACCACTGAACCACGCCAGTTGGGCAAAGATATTTTATTTTATTTTTAAATATATGTTTTTATTTATTTCAGAGAGGGAGGAAAGAGATAAAAACATCAAAGATGAGAATCATTGACTGGCTGGCTGCCCCCTGCATACCCCCTACTGGGGACCAAGCTGGCAACTGAGGAATGTGCCCTGACTGGGATTTGAACCATGACCTCCTGGTTCATGGGTTGATGCTCAACCACTGAGCCATACCAGCTGGGCAAGAAAAGACATTTTATTGGACTCACTGGCTGGGAGGTTTTTGCATGAATCATAAAATAACTCATTCAACTAAACTGAAAGTAGCTTTAGTTCAAAATCCTGAACAGTCAATTGGATGACAACTGCCATCCTTCTTGTAACTACAAGAGATGGGCCAGGGGTATGAAGCATGCATTCCTCACAGGGAGCCTCACAGGCTGTTGCTCAACACAGGGAAAGGCTATTTTCAGCTATACCTGAAATCAAGAAACATATTACAAATATAAACTATATGGACTTGTTCAAGAACTAATTATCTTTAGCCTAGGAACAAGGTTGTTTTCCAAGACTCTGGAAGTCTTAGAAAAATATTCTGTTGGCTCTCATGAGCAAGTGATCACCCACAACCACTGAAGGTAGGAAAGTAATGGGAAGCATTAAAAGCCAAGAGGAAGTCAGAAGAAAAAATAAAACAAAAAGCCCCGGAGAGGTAACTCAGTTAGCTGGAGCATCTTCCCATAAACCAAAGGTTTCGGGTTTGATTCCTGGTCAGGGAACCTATCCAGGTTGCAAGTTCAATCACCTGTTGGGTGCGTACAGAAGGCAACAGATCACTTCCCTCCCCCTTCTCTAAAGTCAATAAAAACATATCCTTGGGTAATGAATGATACAATAAATAAGAAAGCCAAGAGGAAGTCAGTCCACTCCTGAGAGCATCAATTTGCCATTGTGCCATCATCACAGGGAGACCCCGCTTTCAGAAACCGCCACAGGCTCTTACCTCTTGACAGTACAATTCAGACAAAAGACTTGCTGCTTCAAATTTAACATCTTCAAACTGTGGGATCTAGTGACATCTTGTTAAGGAAGTACAGATGCTGCAAAAAGGTCAGTTTAAAAGAGATACTATGTGCCCTAGCCAGTTTGGCTCAGTGGATAGGACGTCAGCTGTGGGCTGAAGGGTCATGGGTTTGAGTCCAGTCGAGGGCACATGCCCAGGTTGTGGGCTCAATCCCCAGCAGGGAGAGTGGAGGGAGAGTGCAGGAGGCAGTTGATAAATGATTCTATCTCATCATTGATGTTTCTATCACTCTTCCCCTCTCCATTCCTCACTGAAATCAGTAAAAAAATAAAATAAAATTAATAATAATGATTATATATATATGGGGAGGTTCGCCAGTCAGGTGTGTTCCCACCTACTCTGAAACTCTAAGTTCATGTACTCCCCCAGCAATCCCTGAGCTTGTTGCTGGCTAGGTGTGGAACTAGATGCTAGGCTTGCAGAGACCCATGGTGAGTCCACTGGTCTGAAGGGACAGATACGGCTGAGCAGGGATTCTTCAAGACCTAAATCCATGGGTGTATCATAGTGGGACTTAAAGTTCATAACATCCTTTTTATTAAACAGAGCATTTCTTAAAGGCAACAGTACAAAGAAAAGGATACTTGCTGTGATATCAACCACTGAAAGAGAAATAAAAAAGTATTAATTCTCAGCCAAATGTGTGGCACGTACTCACTAGCTCTGGCTTTGGAGTTTATACAGGCTGTCCTGACACAAAGACTACAGGTGCTCAGGTAAGTGGAAAGGTGGCCTACAGGCTCATTTTCCCTCTAGTCCAGCAACCATCCACAGCATGCCTGGGGAGAGGGAAACAAGCATTTTCTCCCTTACTCACAGGGTGCTTCCTGTCCCACCAGGCACATGAGTCTGAGTCACTGCCCCTCCCACTAGAGCCACAAGGCTTCAGAAGGGGAAGGAATGCAGAGGGGTCCTTACATGCCATTCACTGCAGTTCCTCAATAGCAAATCACAACATGAGAATTCAATTACAACTAGAGAGCGAGTGTGAGGGCGCCAATCCTTACTGAAGAAGTGGCATTTAAAGATGCTTGGAGATGAGCAGTTAGCCTTAGAGAGGAGGGAAGAGGGCTCCAGGAGGCACTTGTGAGGGCAGCGGCCAGGCCAAGGGGTAGCAGAGATGATTCTGAGACCTGAGCTCATAGTCCCTTTGCTGGCACACATGCAGGATTATGGTTCAGACAATAACATGCTCCCACTTGGGAACTGCTGTGCCCTGGAGCTCCACATGTCTGCAGGAGGCAATTAGGTGCCAGGACAATTAGGTGCCCACTAACCACAGTCTGTCAGACCATCTAGGACTCAGCATTCATCTGACACTTGTCCCACAAATGTTCTCAGAGTCCTGGTGGGTTCTGGAAGGCAAATCTGGGGCTGAACAGAAGACCCTGACTTGCCATGCTCTGTGAAAGAACAGCATGGGGTGAAGAAGGGGGGACATGTCTGGGGCTGTGTGTGTGTGTGTATGTGTGTGTGTGTATTCCCAGGTAAAGGGGGAGCAGGAAGTGCTCTTGGCAGAGAAGAATCTGTAACAAGGCTGGAAGGTGTATGTGCCACTCACTTGTAGCAGTGACTGCTGATCTGAATGCCCTGGTGTCATCTGTGCAGCCTCACCCAATGAAATCTGAGAGTATCCTAGATGCAGCAAAGAGAATGCAGAGGGAGGAGGAGGAGCCAGAGACTAAAGGCCCAAGGGTCTGCTGGCTGGGAAGTAAGCAGAGGGAGGGGCTGGTAAAGCCTGGCGGACAGCCTTGGGGCTGGAGATACCTTTGGGCAAGAGTGAGTAGAAAGGAGGAAGTCACAAAAGAGGTTGGGAAAGACTTGGAGCTGAACCCCAGACCAGCTGCCTGAAAGCCACAGGTGGGCCAGAAGGGGGCGCTGTGGGAGAGGAACAAAGAGCACTCAGGGCCACTGGTCTCCTGACTCTCACATATGCACACAGAAGCACATACATACGCATACATATGCAAGCAGAAGGCACTCTGCAGCCAGCCTGAACATTCTCTCCCAAAGCCCCACTGCAGCAGGGTCAGCAAGGGCTCAGGGTCCCCAGAAGGCAGGGCCAGTGCCTACTGCCAGGAGTACAGCCCCAGAGATGGGGTTCCTCAGCTGAAGGCTCCTACAGGGACAGTGGGGATGGGCCCAGCTCAAGCCACATGTGTGTGATACCATAAAGGTGTAAACATGAAAGCTGGGGCTTGCTTTCTACAGAAGCCACTCCTCCCCAGGGGGAAGGGCAGTCCAGCAACAGAAGCTCCTGAAGATCACCAAATGGGAGGAAGGGTGGAATGCTGTGTAGGAGACTGTGTAACTGAAGAGCTGGGTTAGGGACATGTTGAGATCTGGCCCAACCCTAAGATTCTGCGGTCCTGCACCTCAATCTCCATGTGCAAGGTCTACCTCAGGCATGGCCTCTGTGCTGAAGAGGAGCCCTCTAGGAAGAGTACAGAGCGGATAATGAGAACCCACACACAAGAGGACGGGATTGAAGGTGTGGACCCACATGGAGCCTAGTCGCCCTCAGCATCTGTTCCCAGGGCTACAACCTGCTTCCATGCTCTCATGCATGCGCTGTGGCCGGCACTTGAAACACACACAAATAGGGGATGTTAGATAAAGACTTATGATGTGCTTCCTCATGATGCTGTGTCCCCAGTTCCTGGAATAGGCCACACACAGGAGGTACCTGGAAAACATCTGTCACATGAACGACAAGTTCATCTAGCATCACCAGGAAATGAGAGCTTCCTTATGTGCAAATAGCCACAGGGCTGAGACTTCTGAATTTAAAATACTAACTCCCAAATGGCATCAGACAGCTCCCTTCAAACATTACTGCTTTGTGTCCAGGCATCAGCATCACTGACACCTTGAGACATCTCCTACAATGACCCAGTGCCAAAGCTAGAAGCTAAAGAACTGGCTGTGTCAGGGCAAGCCAGTAACTTCCTCAGATTGACTGTCTGCCAGACGCCAATCAAATGACTTTGCTTTTGTTTCTTTTTAACACTTGTGACCTAAAATCAGAAATCAGAAATATACAGACATCAGAAATATATGCATCTCACAAATAAAGTACCAAGGTTGCTACCTTTCCCAAAATTGCAGCCTTAACATTAAAAAACAGCTTTTATGTTTCCTTTCTTGTGATGGAAAAGCATCCAAAGTGAATGGCCCTGAGCTGTGGGGAGGCCTGCAGGCACAGGGCAGGATGTGAAAACCCTACCAGAAGTACCTGGGGCCACCTTCGGGTTCTCAGGGAAAGCAGGATTACTGCAGGGCCAATATACATCCTGAGAGGTGCAAGTGCCCAGATCAGCACAGTATCTGTGCTTGGAGAATTTAATCCAGAGCCAGAGAGCATTTCAAGACTTCTTTGTACCTCGAAACCAAGGTAACTTTAAAAAAAAAAGATCAGGTTTTTAGTAACTAAAATGTATAAAAATAGTTATCAACTGCAACTCCTTTGGGATGGAAGCACAACACTTAGGAGCCAGCCTTGTCTCTTTTTGTTGTGTGACCATGTTTACGAGCATCTCCCTGTCAGCAGCAAATCAGAAGTGTTCTCCACCTTGTAGGTTTGTTGAGGATACAATAAGACTGTGTCCCAAGAAGCATGAATGCATGGTCTGGCATGTAGAAGGCATCAAAGACGCTATGGTAATTCCCAGGCAGGAACCAGAAGAATTGGGGGTTGGAAGGAAAGCAAGGGGTGAGTTGGTGGAACTGTGAAGTAGTGGTTCCTAAACAGCTTTCAAATCCTCAAGTTAGAGGAGACTCAGAGAGTGAGAGTGAAGAAAATGGAAATAGGAGGAAGCACAGATCACTCTTCCATGAAAAGACTAACACCAAGTCTGTAAATGCAGCTTGTGCACAAGGTGCTGCTCCTGGTCACTGGGGCATGGAACTGAGCAGGACACAATCACGATCCTGAAGAATGACACGTCTGCTCTAGCTGTGCCTGATGAGCAAGGGCTCACCACCGAGCCCTTTCAGGCCTTAAAAAGAAGGAAGGGAAGCATTTGATTACTTGCTGGGAAGGTAAATCAGAGACTGTCAGGCTAAACCTGGAAACAGAATTAACAAGTGTCTGAACGGCAGAGTTTGGAGCTGCTTTCTAAGTCAGATGAGCAAATCACCACTAAAAAGCAGCTCTGTTCCAAAAGCAAAGACAGCCTTAACATGGATACTGCAGTCAGAGAAACCACTGTATACAGAGTGACTGTCTGGATAGCAAATAAAAAACTCCAGAGGAGTAGCATTTATTTCTCTGTGGCTCTTAAAACAGGAAAGTCTAAGATGATGATGTACTTTCCAGGCCAAGGGATAAAGTGAAATGTGATAAAAAGAAAGTAAGTTAAGGGGGAATGTACAAATTAATGAAATGGACCTGTTTGTCTGAAAATAAAGAAGACTGAAAATTCACACAAGAATAAATGTGTAGCAAGAGGAAAGAGAATAGGGTGAAAATGAAATGTAAAGGAACACAATCTGACAGAAATTGTACAAACAGCCTCGCAAATTCTCTAGTCAAGAGATTTCTGCACAGGCCAGTGTGAATCAGTTGGCTGGGTGTCATCCCTTGCACCAGGAGGTTGCCGTTCGATTCTCAGTCAAGCGCACATGCCTGGGTTGTGGTCTTGGTCCCTAGTGAGGGGCATACAGGAGGCACCCGATCAATGTGTTCTCACATGGATATTTCTCTCTGTTTCTACCCCTCCCTTCACTCTGTCTAAAAATCAATAGAAAAATATCTCCGGGTGAGAATTAACAAAAATAAAATAAAAGGAGAACATACTGGCCCTGGTTGGATAGGTTAGTTGGTTAGTGTCGTTAGGTTGTGGATTCAATCCCTGGTCTGGGAACATCCAGTAAATGCATAAACTCATGGAACAACAAATCAATGTCTCTCTCTCTCTCTCTCTCTCTCTCTCTCTCTCTCTCTCTCTCTCTCTCTCTCTTCCTTCCTCTCTAAAATCAATAATTAAAAGTTAAAACTAAATAAATAAAAGTAGGACATATTATGATTCTTTATCGTGTGAGTCTGGGAAAGGAAAGAATAAAAGTTGATAGCGGCCTGATTTGGGAAAAATGCACAACTGATAAAGAATAACAATTTACAAAAGCATGCAACACAAAAGGAGATCACAAACAATTGCAGAAGAAAAACAGCATGGAGAACTGCACATTAACTGAAATCTAAACAAATTCTCAGCTGGGAGTGCAACTGACCGAAAGGGATTTCTAGGTATAATGTCAGTGTGAGCTACAGAGGGGACCTTGTGTCTCTGAAAGATCCCACAAGATTCAGGGTTCTGTAAAATCCAGGGAAACCACTTCACCAGGCTAAGGGCTTACTTAGCCCTGGCCTGATAGCTCTGTTGGTTAGAGCGTCGTCCGATACATCAAGGGTGCAGGTTTGATCCCCAGTCAGGGCACATACAAAGTCAGGACACATACAAGAATTAACCAATGAAAACATAAATAAGTGGGATAACAAATTGATGTCTCTCTCTCTCTCTCTTAAAAAAAAAAAAAAAAATCAATTAAAAAGAAAAAAGCTCCTTGTCAACTCTATCTTTTCTCCATGGCCCATATTTTTCACGATTCCTTCATCACTGCCCAACCGTACTACATATTCAGCATTTGTCTCTCTCACTAAAACATAAACTTACCTGGGCAGGGACTGCTTTAGTTATTGCTGATCCCCAGCACCTAGAAGGGGGCCTGGCACCTGGTGTGAGCTGAATAAAGAAGTGCCGAATAACTGGGAGTAGAACCTCATAAAAACAGTAACAATTTATAGTCTTGGCATGGAACCTGGTGATCTTGAGCCTAGGTTTGAACCCAACTTTGCCAATAGCCTGACATGTGGCTTTGGCCAATCACTTGACCTCTCTGGGCCCTTACCACCTCGCTCTTGAAACAAGGAAGTTGATCAAGCAAGGACTAAAGTCCTCTTCCAACTCTTTTTTTCTTCTTCATGATTTCTTTTTCTTTTTCTTCTTCTTCTTGTTTTTATTAATTTGAGAGCGAGATCCCCTCTTGGAGATCAAGCCTGAAACCCAGGCATGCCCTGACTGAGAACCAAACCATCCACCTTTTGGTGCATGGGATTATGATCAACCAGCCGAGTAAAACAAAGGTCTGGTACCCTCCCCAAAGGAACTCGTTACTTTTGCCACTGATGGGCTCAGATTTACCTCAGATCAATACATTTTTTAAAATCTAACTTGATTCTATGCAAGAAGTCTCCTTTTAAAAACGACGATTTTTATTGATTTCAGAGAGAAAGGGAGGGAGAGAGAGAGAGAAACATCAATGATGAGAGAAAATCACTGACCAGCTGCCTCCTGCACACCCCGTACTGGGGTCTGAACCCAAAACCCCGGCATGTGCCCTGACCAGGAATCAAACCATGACCTCCTGGTTGACGCTCAACCATGGAGCCACACTGACCACGCAAGAAGTCTCTCCTTCAACGAGAATAAAAGAGTAAATGGCAAATGAAGTCTGGGTCTGATAGGAATCGAGTGTCGCTGTGAGAAGGAAAACTCCACAGCCAGATTCTTTGAGGCGCCAAGATCTCTCACAAGTCAGGATGGGAGGCTATCGCCCTGGCCAGTGTGGCTCACTTAGTAGAGCTTCGGCTTCCATTCGGAAGGGTCACGAGTTGGAATCGCGGTCAAGGGCACATACCTGGGTTGCAGGTCCCATCCCAGCCACAGTCCAGCGGGTGCAGGAGGCAACCCATCCAAGTGTCTCTCCCCTTCCCTTCCATTCCCTCTAAAAACCGAAGGGGAAAACATCCTCGGGCAAGGATTAACAACAGAAAGATGGGGGGGTGGGGGGGGGGTGGAAGAGAAGTCACCAGGTGAATACAGAGAAAGCAAGAGCTAGGGGCACCCCTTCCCCAACCCCCACCACTGAGCAAACTGGTTCCAGAATCCAGCCCCGCTACCCAACACTGCTCCGCCTCCTCACAGGACTTCCAATGACTCATTCTAGGCCCCGGGCCTCTGCCTCCCACCTAGGACTCCTCGCAGCACTAAGGGGCACAGTACCCTCTGGACGCGCGTATCAGACTTCCGGGTCCAGGGAGAGAATGCTTTCGTGGGACCAAACACCAGGTGCCCGAGGGAGGCCTGCGCGGCCACTCGGCCCTCCACCATCGCGAGCCGCCTCGGGAGGGCGCGTTCAGGCTGATGCCTCTGGGTTGAGCCCTGAGAAGCTGGAAGCTCCAGGACTCCCTGGCAATCTGGGGACGTCTCCAGAGGCGCCAACATGTCTACTCTTGAAAACCTAACGAATTTGGGGACCCTGGCTGTCCCTACAGACGTTAAATAACGTTCCCCGCGAGGGTGACGGCTTAGGGGTCCTGCGTCCCAGGCGGGAAGCCGCACCCCAGGTCCCCGAGGAGCGGTCCGGGAGGCCCTCGCCTGCCGTGGTCGCAGTCCGAGAGTTCAGGCCCCGCAAGGAGCCCGCGCTCCTCCCTCGCGGTTCGGCCCGCGCTCACCGCTTTCTCCAGGTGGCTGCGCGCCTGTTCGCTGTTCTTGGTATGGTGGTAGAGCACGGAGCCGAGCTGCAGGTGCGTGCGGGCCTCGATGCGCTGGGGCGGCTTGAAGGGGAACACAGCCTGCAGGCAGTGCACACACAGGCGGATCTTGGGCGGGCTGGACGTGCGGAAGTGTTCCGCGAAGCCCAAAAGTGCCAGGTACCATGACTCGGCCGCTTCGGCCTGCGCCGCCTGGGCCGCGGCCGCCTGGGCCGCTGCCGCCGCCTGAGCCGCCATTTTGGCCTCCACAACAACAAGCCGTCACCACAGGGAGGCGGAAGCAGGCATACGGGGCGGGGCCCGGCACTCTTCGCGTCCCTCGCGATAGCTGCCGCACAAAGCATCCTGGAACATGTAGTTTATAATTTGGAGTGGCTGCGACTCCCGGAAAGGGTGAAAAAAGACGACGCCTTCTGGTCTGCGGGACTGAGACCAGACCTTGCAGAGAGGCCGAGGTTTGCGTTCCTGCGAGAAAGGTCCCAGGTGTCCCCGCAGCGGCAGGGCGTGGCTGGCCAATGAGGACTACATCTCCCATTAGGCCATGCGCACTATAACATGCCTCCTCAGGTGGCGCCGGAGCATTGTGGGATTGGATGAGTCTCAAGATGGACAACCGGGATGTTGCAGGTAACAGCCCCCTCCTCCTTTCATGCTCCGGTCTGGGTCCTTGGAGCTACGCGTCCCCGCTCCGTCCTCTGACCGAGTCTGCCCCAACCCGCCCGTCCTCCCCCTCAGCCTCTGCGTGGCCCGAAGCGACGGGTTCTGCACCTCCCCCGCCTACCGAGGTCTCAGACCCAGTTGCTGTCCCCCACCCTGGGCCTGGTTTGCTGAGGGCGCTTGGCTTCCCTAAAGGCAGACACCGGGTCTGTCTTGCGTCGACTTGCCGAAAAATAAACCACCCTCAGGGCTCTTCCGAGCTCCGCTCCCCAAAACAGCGGCAACCTTGGGCTGTCCTGCGCCCTTCTCTTCGCAGCAGCTGCCTCTTGGCCTGTGTGCTGCTTTCTGGAAAAGCTGTTTTTCTGAACTGCTCTCAGACATTTCCTGGATACATAAATTCCTGAGTCTTTCGAGCCTCCACTTTACCACAAGCCTTGTCTTTGCATCTCTTAGCCACCCCAAAATGGATACATTCACCCACTCAGCAAATACTGTGTGCCAGGCACTGTGCTGGTCTCTGGGGATGCAGTGGTAATCAAAACAGGGCTCTGCCTTCCTGAAGATCACTTTCTAATGGGTGTCAGACGATGCACCAAGAGGAAATATTTATGCAAAGAGAGTTATGATGTGAGAGAGTGGGGCTGGAGGCGGGTGATATTGGGTGAGCAAAGAAAGCCTTATTGAGTAGATGACATTTGAGAAGAGAAGGAAGCCTGGGGGGGGGGGGGCGGGCAGAGCCTTCCACACCAAGGGGGTGGGGGTGGCAAGTGCAAAGGCCTTGGAGTGGGACTGGCTTGCCATTTTGAAGAATGTCAAGGATGGGGAAGGGAGGGCATCTCTGGCAGGACCTTGAAAATTGACTTTCAGAATTTGGATTTTATTCTGAACCCCATGGGGAAATTTAGAGGTGTCTTCTCCATCTCCACAGCCAATGCCCATGTCTGAAGGACACCATCATCTTTTTGCTTGGAGCCAGAAAGCCTCCTCGTTGGTCTGTTTGCTGCCTACGCACTCTCTCCAATTAGTAGCCAGAATGATTTTAAAGATAAAAATACCTATTGGATATAGTCAGCTTAATTCTTCCTGACACTTTCTAAAGACCTTAAAGTGAAATCTAGACTCCCTTTCTTATACTCTCACTCCTGCTTGAACCGCTTGCTCAAGCCACATTGGACCCTTACTGGTCCTTGAATGCACCAAGCTTTATCCAATTTTTAGTTTTTGCATCTGCACCTTATTCTGCCCAGATTGTTCCCTGTGTGGCTTTTTAGGGAGCTCTTTGTGGTTTCAGCTTAACTGCTTTTTCTTCAAGTGGTTATTTTCTGGCTGCTCTAGCTGTAGATACTCCTCTGTCTGCTTTCTCATTCTCTTTGGTTTCCAGCGTAGAGCTCTTATCATGATTTTGCAGCTACTTTTTTGTTACAAGTTTATTGTCTCCCTAGCCAGACCTGAGTCCCACATAGGCAGAGGCCTTGTCTCTCTTGTTTAGCACTTAGCACAGCACCTGGTATATAGCTCGGTAAATGTTTGCTGAATAAATGAACGAGTGGGTACGTATAAATGCCAATTTGAATGTCCGTTGCTACAAGCAGCAGCAACTGCGGCGCTCCTGTAGCAGCTGCTGGGCATGTGTGTGACGCAAAGATGATTTCTGATGTTTTCTTTTCCCTCCCCAGGAAAGGCTAACCGGTGGTTTGGGGTTGCTCCTTCCAAGTCTGGAAAAATGAACATGAACATCCTTCATCAGGAAGAACTCATTGCTCAGAAGAAACGGGAAATTGAAGCCAGAATGGAGCAGAAAGCCAAGCAGAATCAGGTGTCCAGCCCTCAGCCCCCGCATCCTGGCGAGTAAGTGCACTCTGAGGCTGGTTGGGTCTTAGAGAGTCACGGGCAGAGAGTTTTGCGTATAAGAGCACTCTTGTTATATCTGCACCCAGTCACAGCCTCGTGGTGCAAGGAGTGACACAACTGCTCTCTCAGGAGGCTTAGTATGTTAGGAGAGACACAAGGGGTGTGTGGAAACCCGGTGGATGGCCTGCCAATTCTTTTCACTCAGTAGTTATTTACTGCTGACGACCTGTGGGCCAGCAGTCAGAGGTATAGCACAGAGCAAAAAACCCAGACTTCATCTCTGCTCTTATGGGGCTCACATCAGGTGGGTGGGTGTATGGTATAGGTAGCTATGCAAATAAAAGCATAAAGCACCAACATTTAAAATTTCTTGATGAAGGAATAATAAATACTCAAATGGCCTCAAGACAACCATTTTGATAATAATTCCTTTCCCACACCTTTACTTTGTTTTACCAAGTTGTGATCAAGTTTGTGTGCTGCTTTTCCAGCACTTTTTTTTTTAATCCTCACCTGAGGATACCAGAGTTGGCAGTGTGTTCCCACTGTAGAAGTGCAGAAGAGATGTTGCATTCTTTATATATATACTAGAGGCCGGGTGCACAAAAATTTTTCACTCGGGGGTCCCTCAGCCCAACCTGTGCCCTCTCATAGTCCAGGACCCTTCAGGGGATGTTCACCTGCTGGCTTAGGCCTGCTCCCCAGGGGATTGGGCCTAAGCTAGCAGTCAGACATCCCTCTGGCAGCCCAGGAGCCCTCAGGGGATGTCCACTTGCCAACAGGGAGCAGGTCTAAGCTGCAGTCGGACATCCTTAGCGCTGCTGAGGAGGCAGGAGAGGCTCCCACCACCACCGCTGTATTGGCAGCCATCAACCTGGCTTGTGGCTGAGCAGAGCTCCCCCTGTGGGAGCACACTGACCACCAGGGAGCAGCTCCTGCATTGAGTGTCTGCCACCTGGTGGTCAGTGTGTGTCATAGTGACCAGTCATTCCCAGTCCTTCTGCTGTTAGGGTCAATTTGCATATTACCCTTTTATTATATAGGATTTGTTTTTATTGATTTTTAGAGAGGAAGGGAGAAGGATAGAGAGATGGAAACATTAATGAGAGAGAAACATTGATCAGCTGCCCCTGCATGCCCCCTATTGGGATTTGAGTCCACAACCTGGGCATGTGCCCTGACTGGGAATTGAACCAGTGAACCACATCAGCTGGGCAAGACTTTGTGTTCTAAAGACCCAGGCAGAGCCAGCCCATTTAGGAAGTAGGGAAAGGCCTGTCGGCAGAAGGCAAGAAGAGGAGAGAGCCTCCCATGTGTCAGGCAGGAGATAGATCAGGCAGGTTTGTCTTCTGCCTGTCCTGAGAAACACTGTGGGCACCCAAGAGTTTTCAGCAGGGGTGTGTGATCAGGGTGACAAGATCCAAAAATCCAGATAAGAGGCTGACAGAGGCAACCCCCTTCCTACGTGGTCTGAAGTGTGAATCCTGTTAACCCTCCACAGAGTTTTGTCTCAGCTCCCACCTTTTCTAAGAGTCTGTGGCTTCCCCTTAAGGGCAGGATTTAGACCTTATTCCTGTAGGAACCCAGGGTCTGGCACCTCCAGGGCACCCAGGAACGTGGGGACTGGATATTGAGAGATCTGTCAGTGGGTGGGTTCTCACCCTGGAGTTTATGGAAGGACTTTTACCAAGATGGGAAAGCCCTTGTAACGCATCCAAGAGGGTCTTCTGGAGGCTGCTGGAAACATCAGGTGGGTGGGTGTATGGAACAGGTTGCTATGCAAATAAAAGCATAGAACACCAACATTTAAAATTCTTGCTGAAGGAATAAGAAATACTCAAATTGCCTCAAGACAACCATTTTCATATTTCCCACATTTTTGCTTTGTTTAATGAAGTTGTGATCAAATTTGTGTGCTGCTTTCCCTGCCTCACTATTTAAAAAAAAAAAATTATTCATTGGTTAACTTGAGAGAGGAAGGGTGAGAGAGAAACATCGATTTGTTGTCCAACTTATTTATACATTCATCACTTGATTCTTATATGTGCCCTGACCAGGGATTGAGCTATCTGGCCAGGCCTCCCCAGCACTTTTTTTTTAATCCTCATCTGAGAATATGTTTTTATGGATTTGACAGAGAGAGAGAAACCCATGTGAATCATTTGCTTCCTATACTCACCACTACCGCGTCAGCTCGGCAACCTAACTATGTGCCCTGACTGGAAATCAAACCTGAAACCTTAGGGTGCACGGGACGACGTTCTAACCAACAGAGCCACACCCCCCCACACACACACACACACACACTTTCTAAAAGAAAAACTTTTCCCCAAATTACAACTCTTTAGAACCATCAGTTTTTAAGTTTTATTCTTGCTGAGATATAATTTATATGCTATAACATCGAACTTTTAAACTGTATGATTTAGTGATTTTTAGTACATTCACAGCACTATGCAACTATCACCATTATCTAATTACAAAACATTTTATCATTCAGAAAGAAACCTCATACCCGGTAGCCATCACTCCCCATTCTTCCTTCCCAAGCCCCTGGCAACCACTAATCTAGTTTCTGTCTTCATGGATATACATATTCTAGATAGTTTATATGATGGGTGAACTTTTGTGTCTGGCTTCTTTTACTAGACATAATGCTTTCAGAGTTCACCACATTGTAGTGTATGTGAGGGCTTCATTACTTTTTTGTTGTTGTTACTGTTCATTTTCACTCAAGGATATTTTTTCTATTACCTTTAGAGAAAGTGGAAGGGACGGAGGGAGAGAAGGGGTAGAGAGAGAGAAAAACATCAATTGGCCTCCTCTTGCACATGCCCAACGAGGGTCAGGATGGAACTGCAACCCAGGCACATGCTTTTGACGAGGAAGGAAACCTGTGACTCTTCAGTACATGGGCCAACACTGTAACCACTGAGCAATGCTGGCCAGGGCCCGTAATTTATTTAACCAGTGTCCCTTGTTTACTACTTAGGTTATTTCCATTTTTAGTTCATTAAAACAGATTTCTAGTAACACTTAATTTTAAAGGAAAAAGTCTAGATCTGTGGGTTCCCTGAGCTTTTACTAATTATTGATGTATCTGTATAATGGATTGTTACTCAGCTTTTAGAAACACTATGTATGAGGAATTTTCGAGGATGGTACAGGATGTATGTTATAATAGAATGGGAGCAGGTGGGCACATTCTGTGATCACAGCCTTATTTCCTTCTATTTCTAACATAGGGACAAATAAAAAATATATGCCAAAGTGTTAATAGTAGCTATTGTGAAGTGGAAGGAATTTTTTCCCCTTTGCTTTCTATATTTTAATTTTTCTACATTCTTGTTTGTTTATAATGAGCCCTAGTACTTTCATGATAGGGAAAAATGAATTTGAATCAAGCATTCAGGCCCCTGCTTTTGCTTTTATGCTGATTTTTATATATTTTCTAAAAATATGTTTTCATTGATTTTTCTAGAGAGAGAGGGAGAGAGAGTTAGAAATATGGATCAAAGAGAAACATCAGCCCTAACCAGTTTGGCTCAGTGGATGGAGCATCAGCCTGCGGACTCAAGGGTCCCAGGTTGGATTCTGGTCAAGGGCATGTACCTTGGTTGCGGGCACATCCCCAGTGGGGAGTGTGCAGGAGGCAGCTGATCGATGTTTCTCTCTTATCAATGTTTCTAACTCTCTATCCCTCCTCTTCTCTCTTCCTCTCTGTAAAAAAAATTAATTAAAAAATATTTAAAAAAGAAAGAAAGAAAGAAAGAGAAACATCAGCATTAATTGGCTGCCTCCTGCATGCCACCTGCTGGGCATCGAGCCAGTGACCTAGGCATGTGCCCTGACCCTGAATTGAACTGGCGACCTCGTGGAGCATGGTTCAATGCTCAACCACTGATCAACACTGGCCGGGCTTGTGCTAATTTTTTTTTTTTTTTTAAATACTAGCCATTACCTGAGCCTTTGATAAGTAATCTTTTTTTTTTCCCCTGGTAGATGGTCCTTTTTTTTTTATTTTATTGATTTTTTACGGAGAGGAAGGGAGAGGGTCAGAGAGTCAGAAACATCAATGAGAGAGAAACATCGATCAGCTGCTTCCTGCACACTCCCTACAGGGGATGTGCCCGCAACCAAGGTACATGCCCTTGACTGGAATCGAACCTGGGACCTTTCAGCCCGCAGTCTAATGCCCTATCCACTGAGCCAAACCGGTTAGGGCTGTACTAATTTTTTAAAAACAGATTTAAGCCTGGCCAGTGTGGCTCAGCGATTGAGCATCGACCCAGGAACCAAGAAGTTGCCGGTTTGATTGTGAATCTCCGGTTCAGTTCCCAATCAGGACACATGCCGGTTGCTCAGTCCCCGGTGGGTAGCCTACGGGAGGCAGCCCGTGGGTGTTTCTCTCGCATTGATGTTTCTATTTCTCTAACCCTCTTCCTTCCTCTCTAAAAATCAATTAAAACAGATTTTTTTTTAAAGTAAAAGATTAAAAAAAAATTTTTTAAGTAAAACATATTATTTACAAAAAGAGAGAGAAAGTAAGAATATATAATCCTCCTGTAATTCTCACATGAAGAGATTGCTTTGGGTGTTTTCCTATATGTGTGTAATCCTCACAGAAGTGCTGGCCGATCCAGGCCCAGAAATACAGTCACACACAGTAAAAACACATACTCATGCAGTGTTTGGATAACTCTAAAGTCTAGCTGAGAAGACAGACATGGTACCCAGTAGCAGCTCAGATAATTTGCTTACACCAGGTAGGATAGGAGTTGTGCGAGAAGAGAGCCAGTGGTTCTGAGTTGAGGAGGCTATTTGGAGTGGGATGGTCAATAGTCCAGTAGAGTTGACATCAATATGTGTAGCATTGCTTTGACTAGAGCAAGATTGTTCCCACCTTACAACTCTGAAGGTAGTTCTCTGCACTCAGCAGTCCCCAAGACACATCTAGGGGTTGGTTTTGGGTTTCACCAGGTAAGAACTTGGGTGGGTGTGGAGCCGAGACAGGCAAGGTATGCCCCAGCCCCTCCATTAGAAGTTCACCCTCTCTATATTCTGTCTTGGGTCTAGAATTGCAAACACACACAACTCTTCCGCTTCCAACAAGTTTGCCAATGACGGCAGCTTCTTGCAGCAGTTTCTGAAGTTGCAGAAGGCGCAGACTAGCACAGGTAAGTGCAGTTCCCCCATCTCATCTCCTGTTCAGGCGCAGGCTCATGTTCATGCTGCCTGCTCTCTCCTCCGGGATCCTTGGCTTCCTAGAAATGGCAGGTGCTGCCTCAGATTTGTTCTTCTCATCCTGAGTTCATTGAGCACCCTCATTTCACTCATTTCCACACTAAACACCGAGGGGGAAAGCATGGAATCTGCTCTCAAGATGCTTACCTTGCCCTGTCCGGTTTGGCTCAGTTGATGGAGTGTCGGGCTGCGGACTGAAAGGTCCCAGGTTCGATTCTGGTCAAGGGCACCAGAAAATAAAAATAAAAAATAAAAGAAGAAGAAGAAGAAGCTTACTTTGTAGGAGCAGAGACAACCCAGGTTTCAGTCCAGGAGCATGGGGACCAGGACTAAGCAGGCCCAGGGCTATAAAACCATGGCTGTGGTTAGAGCAGCAGCTCAAGTGTGAGGAATGGGGCCCCCTTTCATAGGTGGGGAACTGCCTGGCCCACAGGAATCCATGAGACATGCCAGGTGTGAGAATAACTGCCCTTAGGGAGCCCACCCATAACTGTGGTTGTGTTAATGGTAAAAAAGAAAAGAAAGTTAATGGTGAAACAGATGACCTTTGACCTTTGTCAGGTTTCCTAGGGAACAGCTAAAAAAAAGTTTAGGCCAAATTCACCCACGGAGAGGAAGAACAGGCTCTTCTTTATCGCAGGGTCACGGGTCATGAGCTGTGTTTGAAAAGTCCAGAATGGGCTTGTTCCAGCTTACCATTGACAACCAGAGGGAATGGTTGTAAGTTGAATGGGGGATCCAGGTCATATCTAGACAACCAAAAAGTCATGCATCTGTGAACCTTGATGTCCTCATCTGTAAAATGGGGTGGTGTCTCCTCTGAGCACCCACCACCCACCAGGTGTTGTGCTGGAAGCTGAGGACCCAGCCCCCAGGGACTGACGACACTCAGATTAGGTGGGAAGATGGGGGAAGGTGCACTGCAGAGCTTGAGCACAAGTATATGTCCTTCTCTCCCAAGATGCTCCCCCCAGTGTGCCCAGCGCCCCACCTCGAGTACTCCCCCGTGCTGGGAAGAGGCCTCCCCTCATCAGCAGTCCACTGAGCCAGGTGAAGAACTATGTGCACGCTAAGCAGCTGCCCCTGGCCAGCCGGCCTAGTGTCTTCCAATCTCCCGATGAGGATGAAGAGGAGGACTATGAGCAGTGGCTGGAGATCAAAGGTAAGGTGCGGAAGCTGCTGCCCTCCTACCACCACCTTCCAGCTCCGAGGCAGATCCACAGTCAGCAGGGAAAGCGTGGCCAGGAGTATGGGGTACTTGGGACTTCAGTCAGGTGAGGCCGCTGGGGTGAGGGGGTGCAGTTAAAGGAAGGGTGTGAGGAGGGGCTGCAGTGTGGGCTTCATCCTGGGAGCTGTGGGACCCATCATCTACTCTGGGGGCTGGCCTCCAGCCAAGGCAGGGGTATCCTCATTGAGTGTTCACTTGCACTTTCCTCCCAACATAAGGACTTTCCATGACTCCCTAGTCTGGGTGCAGGCCCTCCGAGCCCTCTGAGGGCCAGGAGCCCATTTCTTAATGCATTTCCTGCCCCTGCCAGTCTGAGCCAGAGGTACGAGCCTGCAGGTTGAAGAGTTCACTTTCTTGCCTGGGGAAGGACAGTTATTGGCCTTGGGTGAGTTAGTCTAGGCCCCAAGGTGTAGGAAGGCAGAGGGTGGCAGTGGTGGCACTCCTAATGCTTCTAGCCCTACCTACATGCAGAACAAGGCTCAGTGCCACCTGAGCCATTTGGAGTCTTAGGCTACTTCTGCCATAACAGCCTCTAAACCCCTCTTGCTCTGGGGTGAGGATACCAGCTTCAGACCATACATCTGTGCAGATCAGTGGCGAACCTTGAAGTCTGGAACATTAGTACAGAGCCTGAGAGGGTGGTGTACTTCAAGAGGTGCCCTGGCAGTTCTAACTGTACCCTGACATGAACCTCCACTTTACAAGAGGCAGTGGGTGTCTCAAGGCCCTTGAGTCCTGTTAAGACCTGCTGTTGAGGAGGCCTCAGGAGAGCACCTGTAAATGGTAGCCAGGTCAGGGTCATTGTCAGGTATGCAGGAGGAGGGTGCAATCACATGTTCCTTCCCCTACCTCCAGCTTCTTGGCAGCCCAAGCAACAAGAGGAATAAGATTTGCCACAGGCTCAGTGTCTAGCCCCATTGTCGAAAGGAGCAGACGTTCCTAAGCACTGACTGACAGCGAGAACTTTCTCTTGGAAGTTCTCATAAAAGGCGTAGGACTGTATATTGGCGGACAGATGCCCTCCAAAAAAGTCCAGCAAAAAAGACAAAAGCAAGTTCCACATGGCTCAAAGGGGAGGCTAATGTAAACACAAAAATGTATTTTTATACCTCTGTTCCCTGAAAAAGTTAAGGTAACGATTAAGCTCATGGCAGTGTGCGTCCTTAGCACCCAGATGGTAGTCTGAAACATTTTCTCACTCATGAAAACCAGGACTTCTTGGAAGAATGGCTGGCTCTAGGTCTGGGCAGGAAGTGTGTCAGATGACCTGGAGCATCCTGTTCCAGCAGATGGCAAGGAGGCCATCAAGACACCTGGGGCCATGTCCAAAGGCCTCAGTACCCAGCTTGAAGAGGCCACACCAGCCACAGGAGACGATTGAGCCTCTATGATGACATTAATTGCAGTGGATTGAAACCACCCAATGTGTTTAAATCAGAGTTTGTAATGCGATTTTAAAAGAATTTTTCATCTTTGAAGGATGGAAGGGGACCAATTTATTATACCTAATGCTGGTAAATAAAGAAAAGACTTAAGCATTTAAAAAAAGGGTGGGGGTGGAGGGAGGCTGGCTATGTTTTCAGACGTCTCCCTTCCAGCCTGTGGATCGGCTCAGCCTCTGAGAGGGTCACACACTTCTCTCCCACTCAGTGTGTCTTGTGAAAACTGTTTAGACCAATTCCCCTCTTGTCACGGTGCTTTGTGCATGGACCCAGGACGCCTGACAACCTCCTGCATTTCACCCTCTTCTCCCCCTACCCCTTTGTCCTTGTGGTCCATAGAGAGAGTGTGCCTGTTGACTGTGGGGTGTGTGAGTTGAACCCCAGTACTGACAGCCTCCTTAAAGTTTCACCCCCAGAGGGAGTCGAGACTCGGAAAGTGATAGAGAAATTGGCCCGCTTTGTGGCAGAAGGAGGCCCCGAGTTAGAAAAAGTAGCTATGGAGAACTACAAGGATAACCCAGCATTTTCGTAAGTATTTTTGGGAGGGGAAGGTTACTGGTACTTAATGTTCTTGCCACACAGTAGTTTGTGCAGATATTTTTGTAAAATTCTTGTGGTGACTGAGGCTGGCTGGGGTTGGGTGCTTGCTTGTGCGGGCCAGAGCACCTCATAACTTACACCAAAGGTTGCAAAAGTCACCAATGTGATGCGGAGACTTGATTTTGGGTTCTGTCTAGGCATCTGTCTTGTCAGCTTGCTTTTGCATAACATGTCTTCAGATGCTGCATAAGTCTACCCATCCTCGTTACTCATCTTTCTGTTTTGCAAAACCCTTCTTCAGGTTTCTGCATGATAAGAATAGCAGGGAATTCCTCTACTACAGAAAGAAGGTGGCAGAGATAAGGAAGGAATCACAGAAGTTGCAGACAACTTCTCAGAAAGGTAGGTGGATAGAGGGGGGTGGGAGGTTCTGGGGAGGTGCGTGGACAAATTGCTCCCCAGGTGGAATCAGGGTTCCTAGAGGGTGGCATGGCATGGGGTAGCGCTGATGTCCTTGGTTTGTGCCCTCCCTGGCAGCCAGGGTCAAGCTAGGGCTAGTGCTACCCTTTTCACTAGTGCTCTGAGGAGGGGGGAGGACTGAGGACCAAGGTCAAGGTTGCATTCAGGAGCTCAGCCCTGTACATGCAAAAGAGACGGAGGAAAGGTATGCTAGCCCAGCGGTCGCTAACTGGTGGTCCATGGACCACTGGTGGTCTGTGAGGTCCAAAAGGTTGGCGACCGCTGTGCTAGCCTATTGGTTCATAGTCATTTTAACAAGAGTTAATGAATGCCTACCAACCCTAGAAACAAATGTAGTGTCTGACACTTAGGAGTGGGGCTGAGGGGACAGAAACAATTAGCTGGTGAAATCTGATGGGATGAGTGACAGTGGATGGGGAAGAGGCTGGATGGTCTCCAGCTATAATGAGTATCCCAGCTAGTGCTGGTGGTTGAGAGGAATTGGTGTTTAGGCCTGACATGGGCCACAGAGGTTGGTCTGTTGTGTCTCCTGTGGCCCTTTGCCCTGACCTCCTCAAGAGGAGGGCCACGCTCATCTCCCCATGTGACCTGGCTGGGCAGCCCCCTATAGAAAGACGAAGGTGGGGGCTCCTGTCTTCCCTCTGGGCCTGACACAAACCTTCCCTTATATTATGCTGCTATGTCCCAGGCCCCCCAAGACCTGTGGGTGGGAAGGGGTAGGGAGCAGGGCTCAGAATAAGTTGTAGTATTAACTATGTTTGGTCCCAGTGTAATAATCTGATTCCCATTTGCCTGTTTCTCTTTGCATTGTTTCTAAAATAAACCCCTCTTGTTGCCCATGGGGTTTTTAGCAGAAATTAGGCTGTTGGGTGTGGTGAGTTGAGCTCAGTACTGACAGCCTGCTTAAAGTTTCACCCCCAGAGGACGAAGAGGTCAAGAACCTTGCAGAAAAGTTGGCCAGGTTCATAGCGGATGGGGGTCCTGAGGTGGAAACCATCGCCCTCCAAAACAATCGTGAGAACCAGGCATTCAGGTAAGGAGGGACCCACCAGAGAGTTGACCCCTCAGCCTGGTCACAGGCTTGGTGTTCCTAAGAGGCTAGAGTCCGTGGCGAGAAGCTGGCAGGGTTGGGACTGAGCTCTAGGAATTTCTGGCCCCAGAGCCCAGCCTTGCCACCCTATATCTACTCCCAGAGTGCACATCACTGCCTTGAGTTGTCTCTGAGGCAGGTGTGGCAGGGACTTTGAGGCCTTGTGTTTTTCCAGGTGCCTCATTGAGAAAGTCTCTAGCACTTGCCTGGCTCCCTTTGTAACAGAGACAGTGGCCCCAAGCTGGGGCCAGGCCAGGCCCTCTAGCAGAACCTCACAAAACTGTGTTGCTCATTGTGTGCGTTCTTAGGATCTCATCTTTACAAGGAGGGGAACAGCAGGAGTTGTGGTTCCTCAGGCTCTGAGGAGTGGGAGTCTCTAGTCTGTGTGCAGGTTCCATGGACAGGATGAGACAAGCAACCTAACCCCCCCCCCCCTTACTGTCCCCAGCCATGAAGTCACACCCCAGCCCTTAAGGCTTGGTCTGTTAACCCACTCACACATTCATTGTTGGGGTTTAGCACCTGATCTTTGCCAGGGGAGTTTGGGGGCGGGGGGGGTTGTGCAGTTGCTGTTGGAGGGTGATACTGGCAGAGGCTCGTGAGTTGAACACTGAACCCTACATGGGGTGATGCATCTGTGAGGACACTTCTGGCCACAAGTCCCCACCCAGTCAAGTGAGGAGATATGATGGTGACTAAAACAAAAAGTGCAGGAGCAGCAGACACCTGGGCTGGTTGATTCAGAAACACCATCAGGCACTCAGGAGGAAGGAAGGAAGAGTGGATGGTAGGCAGGAGGAGGGTGTCCAGAAGGACCACTGCACAGGAGTGAAGCAGTTGATATGCCGGGCGCTGTGCCAGTGCAGCTGGAGTGCAGGGTGAGCTGTGGAGCCCATCAGGACCAGGCCCCAGGAGGCTCAGGTGTTCATTGAGAGCCTTTGGAGGGTCTGCATAGGGAGTGATGGGGCTAACTGTGCCTCCAGGATCATTGACCGCAATCATAGAGGATGATCAGTCATTCCAGGCTGAGGGTTAAGGCAGAGGAGGTTTGCGGAGGGCTGCTGGAGGGATCAAGGATAGCTGTGAGGAAGTGCTAGGATGACAATGGACCCTGGGGAGAAGTGGCTGAAGGTTAGCTGCTGAGGGACCACAGCTGACACTCCACGCACTGGAGCGGAATGAGTGGGGGATGATTGGGTATTCAGGCCTGGTCAGGGTGTACAGATTCATTCCATACGGACTGTTTAATTTTCATGTGGGGTTAACTGTGAGACAGCTCTTCTCTCCCACAAATCAAACAGCCACCTAGTGTACTTGTTGCTCTGTCCCTTCAGTACCTTCCTGATTCCCCCATGGGCCGGGCACACCCAGGAGTTGTGTGTCTTGGAAAATAATGTTATAACTGTTTACCTATTCCTTTGACCAGTCATCCCACTTCTGAAATGCCGTCTCCCAAATATTAAATATAGCATCATCCATAGTCATGAGAAGTTAATAACACGTTGAATGTCCAGTCCCAGTGGGCTAAACTCCTATAACTGCATCTCTAACACATCACTTGTGTGAGCCACCTTGTTTACAAGTGTGCTGGCCTCTCACGGTGAGGAAACTGAGGCAGGAAGGCCAATCAGTGGATGTGCCTTTGCTGCCACATTCTGTTGCATTCTAATGAGAAAGCTGTATGTTGAAAGCAGCATATAGAAATTAGAACCACAGTTCTATTCAAATAAATCTGCACTGAATAAAAAAAAAAAAAGAAAGTGTTAGCTTTGGTTAAGGAGGAGGGAGAGAGGATCACTCCTATCAGGAGTGATCTCCTAAAATCGATTATGTTCCAATTATTCATCCTTACTTCCTTCCCTAACCCCTGACAACCACTGATCTTTTCATTGATTTGGCAATTTTGCTTTTTCCAGAATGTCATACAATTGGAATCACATAGTATGTAGCTTTTTCAGATTGGCTTCTTTTACTTAGCGATGTGCATTTAAGTTTCCTCCATATCTTTTCATGGCTTCATAGCTCATTTCTTTGGGTGCACCACAGTTCATCCACTGTAGGACATCTTGGTTGCTTCCAAGTTTGAGCAATTATGAAGAAAGCTATAAACATCTGTGGACAGGTTTTTGTGTGGACAAAGAATCTCATCTCTTTAGGATAAATACTAAGGACTGTGATTGCTGGATAGAATGGTATATTTTGTTATTTTCTTCCAGTCTATGGCTTGTGTTCTCATTTGCTTAGCCTTGTCTTTCACAGAGCAAAAGTTTTTAATTTTAATCAAGTCCAGCTTATCAGTTTCTTTTTCTTAGATTGTGCCTTTGGTATTGTATCTGAAATGTCATTGCCATACCCAAGATCATCTAGGTTTTCTTCTATATTATTTTCTAGGAGTTTCATATTTTTGAATTTTACATTTAGGTCTGTGATCAATTTATAATTAATTTTTGAATGAAGGGTGTAAGGTCTGTGTCTAGATTCTTTCTTTTTTTTTTTTTTTTATGAGGATGTCCAGCTCTAGCACTGTTTGTTGAAAAGACTGTTTTTGCTTCATTGTATTGCCTTTGCTCCTTTGTGAAAGGTCATTTTACTATGTTTATGTGGGTCTAATTGTGGGTTCTTTATTTTGTTCTACTGATCAGTTTGTCCATTCCTTCATCAATACCACACTGCCTTGATTATTGTAGCTTTACGGTAGGCCTTGAAGTTAGGTAGTGTCAGTCTTCTAACTTTGTTCTTCAGTGTTATGTTGGCTATTCTGGGTCTTTTTTCTCTGAATATAAACTTTAGAGTCACTTTGTCATTATCTACAAAATAACTTTGCTGAGATTTTTATCGGAATGTCATTAAATATAGAAATCATGTTGGGAAGACTTGACATCTTAACAGTATAAAGTCTCTCTATCCATGAACATGGACTATCTTTCCATTTATTTAGTTCTTTGAATTCTTTCATCAGGGTTTTGTAATTATATTCATATATATATTTTTACATATTTTGTAAGACATACCTAAGTATTTTATGTTTTTAAAAGATAATGTAAATAGTATTGTGTTTTTAACTTCAAATTTCACTTATTCATTGCTGGCTTATAAGAAAGTGATTGACATCTGCATATTAACATTGTACCCTGCAACCTTGCTATATAATAGCTTATTAGTTCCAGGAGAGAGTAAGAGAGTGTGTGTCTATTCTTTCATGGGTTTTTTTGTTGTTGT
This sequence comes from Murina feae, assembly GCA_004026665.1. Taxonomy (NCBI): domain Eukaryota; kingdom Metazoa; phylum Chordata; class Mammalia; order Chiroptera; family Vespertilionidae; genus Murina; species Murina feae. The sequence goes on along the minus strand of PVJC01004189.1, from coordinate 37,459 downwards.
TTTTATGTAGACTATCATGTCATTTGCAGACAAAGACAACTTTATTTTTTCCCTTTCAATTAGTTTACCTATTTCCTTTTCTCATTTTTTACATTTGCTAGGACTTCCAGTATGATGCTGAAAAGCATTGATGAAATGGGATATTCTTACCTTGTTCCTGATGTTAGTGGAAAAGTTTCCAAGTTTCTCACCATTAAGTATGAGGTAGCTGTGGGTGTTTTTATACATACTTTTTATCAAGTTGAGGAAGTTTGCCTCTAATTCTAGTTTATTGAAAGTTTTTATTGTGAATGGGTGTTGTATTTTATCAAATGCTTTTTCTACAGCTATTGATATGATCTTGTGATTTTTTTATTTTTTTAGCCTATTGATGTGATGATTTACATTACTTGATTTTCAAATGTTAAACCGGCCTTGTACCCCTGGCATAAATTCCACTTGGTCGTGATATATATAATTGTTTTTAACATTGGTAGATTCAGTTTGCTAATGTTTTGTTGAGGATTTTGGCATCTGTATTCATGAGAGATGTTAGTCTGTAGTTTTCTTGTAATGTCTTTGTTTAGCTTTGGTATTGGGGTAATTGAATGAGTTAGGAAGTATTCTTTCCGCTTCTATTTTCTGGAAGGTATTGTAGAGAATTGGTATAATTTCCTCCTTAAATATTTGGTAGTGAACTTCTGGGCATGGTGCTTTCTGTTTTAGAAGATTATTAATTACTGGTTCAACTCTTTTGTTTTATTTTGTTAATCTTCACCTGAGGATATTTTTCCATTAATTTCTAAAGAGAGTGTAAGGGGCAGGGGCAGTAGGAGAGAGAAACATCAATGTAATAGACACATCAATTGGTTGGCTCACGCACAGGTCCAGGGATCGAACCTGCACACCAGGTATGTGTCCTTGACCAGGAATCAAACCCATGACCCTTTGGTTTGTAGGCCAGTGCTGTAACCACTTAGAAACACTAGCCAGGGCTGGTTCAGCTTTATTTATTTTTTAAAAAACTATGTTTTTATTGATTTCACAGAGGAAGGGGGAGAGAGATAGAAACATTAATGGTGAGAGAGAATCATCAATCGGCTGCCTCCTGCATACCTCCCACTAGGGATGGAGCCCACAACCTGGGTATATGCCCTTGACTGGAATCGAACTCAGGACCCTTCAGTCTGCAGACTGACGCTCTATCCACTGAGCCAAGCTGGCCAGGCCTGGTTCAACTTTTTTAAAAAAACATTTAATTCATTTCAGAGAGGAAAGGAGAGGAAGAAAGAGATAGAAACATTAGTGATGAGAGAGATTCATTGATCAGCTGCCTCCTGCACACAACCACCAGGGGATCAAGCCCACAATCTAGGCATGTGCCTTGACTTGGAATCAAACCGTGATCTCCTGGTTCATGGGTTGATGCTCCACCACTGAACCACACCAGCTGGGATGATTCACCTTTTCAAAATAAAAATAGGCCTGCCCTAGCTGGTTTTTCTCAGTGGATAGCGCATCGGCCTTCGGACTGAAGGGTCCTAGGTTCGATCCCGGTCAAGGGCATGTACTTTGGTTGCAGTCACACCCCAATGGGGGGTGTGCAGGAGGCAGCTGATCAATGTTTCTCTCTCATCGACCTTTCTAACTCTATCCCTTTCCCTCTCTGTGAAAAATCATTAAAATATATTTTTAAAAGCTAGGCCTGTGTAAGGTGTCTATTTCTTCTTGTATGAGTTTTGGCAGATTGTGTCTTTCAAAGAATTAGTTCATTTCATGTGCATTATCAAGTTTGTGGGCATAGAGTTGTTCATAGTAATTCTTTATTATCCTTTTAATGTTTGTAGGATTTGTAGTAATGTCCCCTATTTCATTTTTGTGATTAGTAATTTGTTTGCTCTTTTTTCTTAGTATGGCTAGAGGCTTTACAATTTTATTGATCTTTGTTTCCTCTATAATTTTTATAAAGGTCACTTACTGGGTTTTCTAAAAGGGTGTGTGCATGCTTGTATCATGACCCAGGAGTACAAAGAAGATGCTGCCATTTCCTTCTATCCCACCCTAGGTACCAACATTAGTGTGTGTGTGGGGGGGGGGGGGGGCCCTTCCACCCCTCTCCTGCTCTATGTAGACACATAGAAACAGTCTACAGGTTTCTTTCTGTTGTCTTTTATATGAAAGAAATTTTATAGCATCTTGAGTTTGCATGTTGTTTTTGTAATTCCTTCAGGTTAGTGAGTGCAGGACTAGCCCCTCTTGTTGAAGGTCATGTGACTATGATATACACAGATTTTGTACATGGAGATGGGCTATGATTCTTCCCTCTGGTGTGGACCCCAGAGGTGGGACTAGGGCTCAGGATGTGCATAGTCTAAAAGATAACAGGCAGGTGCAGAGGGAGCTGCAGGTTTTACCAGCTCTGAACTTAGTGCCACCTGTTCCTACCTTGGGGTGGGGGAACCACCCCTTAGGGGACTGAGGGATCTGTGGCTTCCAGCAAGGCTGGGGCTTTTGTCCTTGGGTTGGAGTGCAGGTCCCCATTTGTTCCTACGTTAATTATCTTTGTTTTTGGCTCTGTTTGCTGTTGATACCTCACAAGTGCATCAGAAAAACACAAGTGTTGGAGCTGTGCAGTTTAAGGCAAATCTGACACCAGGTGTCTCCCACACCTCGGGATTCCTAGTGCTCCTCTAGGACAGTAGGGGAAGAGCTTTGCAGAACCTGGGGCAGGTCTGAGGGAGCCCACCCATTTTCCTTGGAAGTAGTGTATCAATAACTGTGTGACAGGCACCTGGTAAAGTTGGGGTGGGGATTTGGTGTGGCCTTCAGCATTGTGACAGGCTGTGGCATGCCACGTTACTTTTCAATTTGGGGTAACTAGAGCCAGTAGTCACTGAGGCCTGGCCGTATAGGAGGTCGTAGTGGAAACTTTGAATGACCCTGGCTGACCTGGGGGGCTTGCACAAGACCCATGCTACTCCGGCCCCAACTGACAGTGTGCTCCTCCACTCTTCTTTGCAGCTTTCTGTACGAACCCAGCAGCCAGGGTTACAAATACTACCGCCAGAAACTAGAGGAGTTCCGAAAAGCAAGGGCAGGCCCGACAGGCATCCAAATGGTGCCCGAGCTTTGCCCTCAGCGCAGGCCGTCTCCCGAGATCCTGTCCGGATCTGTACCCGTCACTGCTGCTTGCCCCGCTTCATCTGCCCCCTCACCTGCTATCAACCAAGCTCCAGCTTCCCATGGAAAGCCAGCCACTACAGCCACTGTGAAGAGGAAGCGGAAGAGCCGATGGGGGCCCGAGGAGGAAAAGGTGGACCTCCCGCCCGCCGAGCTGGTCCAGAGAGATGTGGATGCCACCCCCTCACCCCTATCAGGTGGGCTTTTTCAAGAAGTCTGGCATCACGTTGTCAGGGTTTATCTGTGTTGTATGTAGCAGGTGTCAGGACTTCCTTCCCTTCTGTGGCTGAATAGTATCTCAGTGTGTGGATGGACTACACTTTTGTTCATTCTTTATCTGCCAATAGACAGGTGGTTTCCACTTTTTGGCAGTTGTGACTAGTACTGCTGTGAACACACATACACAAGTACTATTTGGATCCCTTATTTCAGTTCTCCTGTGTGTATACCTAGGAGTGGAATTGCTGGGTCATATGGTGATTCTACATTTAACTTTTTCAGGAACCACCAAACTGTTCTCTTCGGCAGGTGCATCATTTTACATCCCCCCAGCAATGCATAAGAGTTTGGATTTCTCCACATCCTCGCCTTATTATAGTCATTCCAGTATAAACTGGGATCACACTGTAGTTTTAATTTGCATTTTTCTAGTGACTAATAGTGGAGCATCTTTCCATGTGCTCATTTGCTATTTGTATAGCTTGTTTGGAGAAATGTCTATTTTAGTTCTTTTCCCATTTTTCTAATTGGGTTGTTTGTGGTTTTGTCGTTGAGTTGTAGGAGTTCTTTGTATATTCTGGATATTAACTCCTGTTTAGTTATATTATTTGCAAATATTTTCTCTCATTCTTTGGATTGTCTTTTTACCCTTTTAATACTATCTTTTGATTCACAAAAGTTTTAAATATTAATGAAATTCAATTTAATTTTTTGTTTGTGGCCTATGATTTTAGTGTCATATTTAAGAAACCATAGCCAAATCCAAGGTCATAAAGATTTGACCCTGTATTTTCTTCTAAGAGTTTTATAGTTTTAGGTCTTTTTTTTTCCAAATGAAAACTTTGTTGCTCCAACACTTTACATAAATGTCACTACCACCTCATTGGGGCAGATATATAAAAAGCACCATCATCTCAACTTCTCAACTAATGCACTGTACAGACGCGTCCCAGGCCTCACTCCCAGCACGACTGGTGCATTTCAGTGGCAGCAGCTGCACTTGCTTGAGCCTCCTTTGCAGATGCAGCCTTGGGCACACTTGGTACAGCCTGGGGAACAGCAGGAGCAGCAGCTTTTCCAACATGTTTTACAGTTTCAAGGTGTGCATTTGCAGTTGTCTCCACAGATGCATATTCCTTAAGATAAGCAGGAGCATTCCCTGGGTTCTGTGATCCAGGTGCTGTTTATGCTGGAGAAGGGAGGTGTACAGTTTTAGGTCTTAAATTTAGGTATTTGTTATTCTCACCTGGTGATAGTTTTTTCATTGATCTTTAGAGAAAGTGGAAAGGAGGGAAGGAGGGGGAGAAAGAAACATCTATTAGTTGCCTCCTATATGCACCCTTTCTGGGGCTGGGGATCGAACCTGCAACCCGGGAACATGCCCTTGACTGTGAATCGAACTCGAAACCCTTGGGTGCACAAGCTGATGCTCTAACCACTGAACCACCAGCCAGGGCTTAAATGTAGGTATTTGATCCATTTTAAATTAATTTTTTAAAATACATTTTTTATTGTTTTAAGAGAGGAAGGGAGAGGGAGACAGAGATAGAAACATCAGTGATGAGAGAGAATCATTGATCAGCTGCCTCCTGCATGCCCCCTGCTGGGGGTCAAGCCCACAACGCAGGCATGTGCCCTGACCGGGAATTGAACCGTGACCTTCTGGTTCATAGGTCAACACTCAACCACTAAGCCATGCCAGGCAGGCTTAAATTAATTTTTATATGTGATAGGGTAAGGGTCCAACTTTATCCTTTTCCATATGGATATCTAGTTGTTCTAACACCATTTGTTAAAGAGACTGTTCTTTTCCCATTAAATGGTCTTGACACTCTTGTCAAAAATCAGTTGACCATGGATGTGAAGGTTTTTCTGAGCCCTGTTCTATTAGGCTACCTTTGTATGTCTGTCTTTACACCAGTACCACACTGTTTTGATCACTGTACCTTTGTGGTAAGTTTTGAAATCAGGAGTGTTTGTTTTCCAATTTTGTTCTTTTTCAAGCTTTGGCTATTCCCCGGAGACCCTTGAATTTTCATATGGATTTTCAGATAGGCTTTTCCGTTTCTGCAAAAAAAACAACTGTTGAGATTTTGATAGGGATTGCATTTGAATCTGTAGGTCACTTTGGGTAGCACTGACATGTTAACTATTTAAGACTTCCAATCTCTGAATACACAGGATGTCCCTCCATTACTTAGGTCTTCATTCATTTATTCTAACATGTAGTTTTTGTTTTATAGTTCTTGTACCTCCTTGTTTAAATGTGTTCCTAAGTGGTTTATTCTTTTTGATGCTACTGTAAGTGGAAACTTTTTAAATTTAATTTTTGGGTTATGTGTTCTTAGTGTATAGAAATACAACTGATTTTTGTGTATTGAATATGTATCTTTCAACTTTGCTGAATTCATTTATCAGCTCTAACAATCCTTTTGTAGATTCATTGGGGATATAAGATTATGTCATCTGCAGATAGTGACCATTTTACTTCTTCCTTTCTAATTTCAGTCCCTCATCTTTTTTTTTTCTTGCCTTATTGCTTTGACTGGGACCTGCAGTGCTGTGTTGAACATAAGTGGCAGAAGTGAGGATACTCGCACTGCTCCTTATCTTAGGGGAGAAGCTTCCAGTGTTTCACCGTTGAGTCTGTATAGTGTAATCTTATTTGACTTTAAGTATATTTTGTCTGAGTATCTTTCCCAGCTCTCTCTTGGTACTATTTACATGGAATTTTTGTTTCCCATCCTTTTACTTTCAACCTGTTTATATCTTTTTATCTAAAGTGAGATTCTTGTAGATGGCATATAGATAGATCCTATTGTCTCCCTTAAACTTTAAAGTACTTACATTCATTCTTGTCATAGAAAGCCTTTTGCATATAGTTCATAGCCCCCACAGACTCTCTTCAAGGAGGGATTGAGGTGCAGTCCTGGGGTCACAGAGCATCTGCATTTGGTTCTTGCTGGCAAAGCCCAGCCATGGGAAGCTGGAGCACCCAGCTGTCTTCACTTTCCCAGAGGATCCTCTCCACCCATCTGCCTGACTTCTCCCCCAAAAACCAACACTCAGATGGGCCATCACAGCATCTTCACGTGAATCAGTGCTGCTGGAGCTCCAGCCAAGCTCTGAAGCTGATGCCAAATTAAATGCTGTGAGGACAACTGGCTGCCTCTCCAGAAGGAGCTAAACAGAGCCACACAGCAGAGTCTAACACCAGACTCCAAACCTGTGTATGTCTATACTAGCTGTCTGTCCTCCACAGGATGTACTTCCATGAGCCAGTGTTTGTGTGTGTGCACACATGCATGTGCATTCTCGTCTCTGCTCTAGGGTCTCTGGCTCTGCAAAGTCTCCACCATGTCACCCATTAGCCATATGACCTCGTTTGAGGCCCCTGACCTCTGAGTTCTAGTGTTGGAGTCTACAACATGGGGAGGGCATGTGGGAATGAAATTGGGTGCACATGACAGTGCAAGGTGTGACTCCTGTGGTTCTCATGTGACATGAGAGACGAGCTGAACTGATAGGAGGGCTCTGCTGTGTGTGCTTCAAGTGCCTCAGGTGTGTCAACAAGTGGATTCTGCATCGCACACACAGGAGCAGGGCCAGGCCCATGTGTCCATCACTGACTGACCTGTGTCTTGTTTCCAGTTCAGGACCTCAAGGGGCTAGGCTACGAGAAAGGGAAGCCTGTGGGTCTAGTAGGCGTCACGGAACTGTCAGACGCCCAAAAGAAGCAGCTGAAGGAGCAGCAGGAGGTAAGGCCAGAGGGTGGGGCAGGCTCCACAGCTGCTGGTGGCAGATTGCCCCCCTCCCTCACATGTGGTCCAGTGATCACACGGTCAGCAGAGAGGCTCCTGGGCAGGCTGCTTCCCCACCAGTACCATGCCAGCCCCAGCACGTAGCTGGGTCCAGAGCTCAGGCCTCCTCATGCTGGCCTATCATCCCGCACAGCTGGTGCTCCATAACTACTCCACATCATGCCTGTGGGCTGTTCCCACTCAGTAGTCTTAAATTTTCCATCCAGTTCCCTCCAGCATCCACTCCAGGACAGGCCTGGCTAGCACTGGGCGCCCTGAGTGGGGTGAGAGTCAGCTAGGCCTCTTCACTGCTTCCCTGGGGAACTAGAGGCACGGCCTATCAGTTCTTGGGGACGCCTCACCCTGGCCACCTTCTCTAGGGCAGAGCTCTGTCACATCACCCTTAACATTCCGAGGGATAAGGAGCCCAAATTGCCCTTTTTTAGTCCATGATGATGCCTGGTTCTGAGCAAGACAGGGGCCTCTCTCTCATCACAGGGATACGGGGAGACTTGGTTATACAGTGCAGGCCCTGTCATAGTGTGTGCTCCCCACAGATGCAGCAGATGTACGACATGATCATGCAGCACAAGCGAGCGATGCAGGACATGCAGCTGTTGTGGGAGAGGGCACTGCAGCAGCACCAGCATGGCTACGACAGTGACGAGGAGGTGGATAGCGAGCTGGGCACCTGGGAGCACCAGCTGCGGCGCATGGAGATGGACAAGACTCGGGGTTCGCTGAGGTTTCCAGCAGGGGGTGGCTGGAAGTCCCACTCACCTGTTGGCTTATAAGACCTTGCACACAAGACTTGGCTTTTCTGTGCCTCAGTCTTCTCAGTAGTCAAAGGAGGGTTGCAGGGCTTCCCTGAGGGAGCAGGGTTCAGGTCAGGGTCTCCCCCAGCTGCCTCTCTCTCTTGTGGCCGCTCACCTCTTCTTTTACCTTTTCTCTCTCTGGACAGAGTGGGCTGAGCAGCTGACGAAGATGGGTCGAGGGAAGCACTTCATCGGAGATTTTCTGCCACCAGATGAGCTGGAGAAGTTCATGGAGACCTTCAAAGCCCTAAAGGTGAATGGGGAGTCTCCAGGCATCGGCCCTGCTGTGGGCCTGTCCAGCAGGCGGCCTCTTCACACACAGGAGGAGCCAGGCCCTCTTCCACAGGAAGCATCTGTTCCTGGCAGATGTCCGTTTGGAATTCACAAATAGCTCAGCTCCCACTTGAGAAACATTTCGCTGGGCTTTGGGAAACCCTGCTTCCAGTGAAGCCAATTAATGCAATGTGTAGGCACAAGCCCCCTGGACTGGGCCCCTCAGAACGAAAGCTCAACGTCCTTCCTTTGCACATAGAGAGACAGCTGACTGGCACAAGCCTCTTCACCTAGTTGGCCATGGCTGCTTTTTCACTCTTGGTGTAACAAATCGCTCTCATAAGCTGAGCTTTATTTGCAGGTGAATCTTGCCCATGGTGGAGGCCTGTGTGACTGTCACCTTGCCCTCTTTGACTTGGTTGCCAGAAAGCAACCAAGTGTGACCGTGGGAACCCTGAGGAGGAGGAACTTGTTCTGAGGTGGGGACAGGTGGGCTGACGGTCCCAGCTAGTGGCCAGTGAGGCCATAGGGGGTGTGTTTGGGCCCTAAGGGATGACAGCTGCTTGGTCATGCAGGAAGGCCGGGAGCCTGACTACTCCGAGTACAAGGAATTCAAGCTGACGGTGGAGAATATTGGCTACCAGATGCTGATGAAGATGGGCTGGAAGGAGGGTGATGGTCTAGGCTCAGAGGGCCAGGGCATCAAGAACCCAGTTAACAAGTGAGTGTGACCCTTGATGCAGGGTGGGGGTGAGCGGGTATCCCAGACTAGTCCCAGGGTCTGGGTCTAGTCCTGCCCCTGGGCCAGAGTCAGGCCTAACTGTGAACTCTGGTGGTTAGCCCAGCTCAGGTTCTTCCCTCCTGTGTGTCCCACTTAGCTGTCCTCCAGCCTAGCCCAGCTTGCATGGCCCCCACAGCCCCACTTTGAGCTGCTGCTGCTGCTCCTAGGCAGGCTGGTGGGCTAAGCCTTCCTGTCCCAGCTCAGGCTGGACATCTGCTCTCCTGCTGACATCAGCCTGCTTTTCTGCTCACATTCTGCATTCCCCCCTCCCCTTGTCCCCACAGGGGCACAACTACAGTGGATGGTGCTGGCTTTGGCATTGACCGGCCAGCAGAGCTTTCTAAGGAGGATGACGAGTACGAGGCCTTCCGCAAGAGGATGATGCTGGCTTACCGCTTCCGGCCCAACCCCCTGGTGCGTGCATCCCATCCCCCACATTCCTCTGGTTTGGCCACTGGTTCCTCATTGTCCACAGTAGTGGGATGGTAGTGCTGGTAACAGAAGTGTCCCTCCTCCCTTAGTCCAGCTAGTCCAGGTCTCACCAACAACCCCACCACCACTCCTCCTGCATTTGAGTCCCTTCTTCCTCTCCAAAGCCAGCCATCTCAAGGAGTGAGCTCAGCTGCCCTAAAAGGTTCTGGATGGGAGGAGCTGCCATCTGTCTTTAGTGTTAATGCACTCCCTTTTTATCCTATTGCCTCCGCAGAACAACCCCAGGCGGCCTTACTACTGAGTATTCTGGAGAAACACACAAACATACTTTCCAGACAACCAACCAAGCATTCTTGGACTGTAGAATGTTTTGGACTGCATTTCTGCCCACCCTTTCCGTTGTCTCAAGTGTCATGCTATGTATTAAAGTCCCAATGCTTGCCCACTGTGGGAGCCTGGTCGTGCCATCACCAGAGACCCCTCCTGTTCCCCAGCAGTTGGGCTGGGCAGGGCAGGTGAGAATGAGATGCTGTGTGAGGGCTCCCCGGCACCTGAGGAATCCAAGAGCACCACCTGGACCTTTGCTTGCTGGGTCTCCATCCCTCACCAGCCTGGGCTGGAGTAGAGAGGAGGGCCACACTCGGGCAGGCCCTCCCAGCCTAGCACTGTGCTGGGGAAGGGAATTGGGGAGGGATCTCCAGGCAGGGTCTAGCCTTCCCCAGGGCACACCAATACTACCCACCTCCCTGTCAAATGATATTCCCTGCCAGTGATGGCTGCAGCCCACGCTGCCACAGCTGCACTGAGTCCCACCTGTGTGGTGTACACGTGTCCCTGGGGCTCATGCCTTTGTGGGGATAGCTGTATGCTAAAATGTCACACATCTCCTAGAGCAGGGATGGGGAACCTTTTTTCTGCCAAGGGCCATTTGGATATTAACGTCACTCATGGGCCATACAAAATTATCAATAGCCAGGCTGGTGTTGCTCAGTGGTTGAACATCAACCTATGAACCAGGAGGTCAGGGTACGTGCCTGGGTTGTGGGCCATCCCCAGTAGGGGACGTGCAGAAGGCAGCTGATCAATGTTTCTCTTTCATCATTGATATTTCTCTCCCTCTCCCTCTCTCTGAAATCAATAAAAACATATTTTTTAAAAAAATTAACTTAAAAATTAGCCTGCTGTATTTGGTCAGATAATTAATTAACTTACCCTTAATGCCTTGGCAGGGCCGAACCAAATGATTTTGTGGGTCTTATAAGACCCTTGATCCCGACGTTCCCCACCTCTGTCCTAGAGGATGTGAGCCTGTGGGTGCTGAGAGCTACCATGTCTCTAGATGCAGTACCTGACATTTGTGCAGAAACACCTGGGGATCTTACTCAGCTGCAGCCATGCTTGAAGCATCAGAGCCTGGGAATTTGAGGGACCACAACTCACCCACCTGTGCCACACATGCACCCAGTGGGTCCTGCTCAATCCCTGTGGGCTCATGGGCTCGATTCAAGTTAGAATCGGGCTCCTGGGCCTGCCTGCACTCAGCAAACACTGAGCACCAACTGTGAGTCAGAATGGGGGCTGTGACAGTGCACTAACCGCCAGGCTCATCAGTGCTGTCGGGAGAAACGGAGCTGTGGTGCGGGTGACCTGGGCCAGGTCTCAGTGGGCTTCAGGGACGGGGAGGGTCTCAACAGCAGAGCAGATTGGGTGACATACGCCACCATCCCCCTCGCATGGGTGCTGTGTCCAGGTAGGGCAAAGAGGTGACCCTTGCCAAAGTCCTAAGAACAGATGAGTAGCTGTGGGAAGCCAGCGGTCCCGAGGCAGGTCAAGGTCACCCCTCCATTAAATTCTCAGTGACTGGGAGGCTGTCCAGACTCAGCCCATGGACTTTACCCCCATGCATGGGGAGAGTTGGAAGACGAGGTCTCCCAATTGCTGTGTGTGTGCGGGTACCTCCCAGACCCAGGGTGCAAGGCCAAGCCCCTAGACAGAGCTGGACTAGACACCCCTGGCCCTGCAGGTGGTAGGGAGGGCTGCCTGGAGGGGGGGACAGTGGGAATTTCTTTTAAGGGTGAGGAAATACAAGAGAGTCGATCTTGTATACAGGAAAGAGGCCTGTGGGCTTTTGGCACTGCCAGACCTGAGAGGTCAAGAAACCAGGCTGGAGTTTCAAGTCAGCCTAGAGGAACCTGAACTTCACCCCATGGGCAAGGGGCATCTGGGGAAGGCCAGAAGATCATGTTATCCAGGCTTAGACAGAGATAGGACCCAGCTGGCACAAGGCCAAGGGGCTGCATGGAAAAAGGATGGGGGTTTCACTCTTCCCCACAACCCAGGAAGGAATTAGGTGGGTACTACACACTCGTTTCTGGCAGCCATAGTACTACATGGCTGAGAGCCTGTTTGAAGGTAGTAACAGAGACCAATTTCCCACCTTGCATCCCCTTCCGAGGTCCATCTCCCCTTTACACCTATCTTGGAACCCAGCACAGCCTCCAGGCTGCTCAGAGCCTTCCCAGCCCAGGGCTCCTTACTACCGCTCAGCCCCAGGCCTGAGTTATTCTCCTTGCCAGGAACTTCTCATCTAACTGGCTCCATCCCCACTTAATCTTGGGCCACCTACATGAGTAGCCCCTCTCATCCCGCCCTCGGCTGCCCACAGGGTGTCCTGGATGTAAGGAATGATCTCAGAGCCCAGAAACACAGACCTTCAAGGGACCCCAACCCAGGGCTGTAGTCGCCTGCCCTGAGATGGTCTCCACCCAGACTGTCAAAGTTTCACACTTGGCCACGTTTAAAATGTGTCTGTGGCCCAGCATGGCTCAGTGACTGAGCGTAGATCTATGAACCAGAAGGTCACGGTTCATTCCTGGTCAGGGCACATGCCCAGGTTGTGGGCTCCTTCCCCAGAGTGGGGTGTGCAGGAGGCAGGGGATCCATGATTCTCATCATTGATGTTTCTCCCTCTCCCTTTCTCCCTCTATAAATCAATAAAAATATATTTTAAAATAATAATAATAAAAATGTGCCCTAGCCGGTTTGGCTCAGTGGATAGAGCATCAGCCCGCAGACTGAAGGGTCCCGGGTTCGATTCCAGTTAACAGCACATGCTGGGTTGCCAGCTCCATCCTCGGTGGGGGGAATTCAGGAGGCAGCCATTTATTCTCATTGAAGTTTCTATCTCCCTCTCCCGTCCTCTATGACATTTAAAAAAACGTTGGTCTGTGGACTGAAGGGTCTGAGGTTAGATTCGGGTCAAGGGCACTAGCCGAGGTTGTGGACAACATATGCGGGGGTTGCGGGCGATCCCCAGTAGGGGGCGTGCAGGAGGCAGCCAACCAATGATTCTCATCATTGATGTCTCTCCCTCTCCCTTTCCTTTCCTCTCTGAAATCAATAAAAGCATATTTTTAAAAAAATAATAAAAATGTGTCTGTGGTTCCCGAGTGAAAATTCAAATCCAAGGACACTGAAGGGAACTGCACCCAAGTAGTGAGGTTGGTTTCTCCTTGGGGTGCGCACGGAACGTGGGATGAAGAAAGCAGAAAAGCAGAACAGAGCAGGCAAACGAATTTCCCCAGAATAAAGCTGCCAGCCCCGGATCTCCAGGGCGCGAGCGTCGTGATCTAGCCTTGAATGGAGAGGGAAACTGCGCTCGGCGACGGGACGGCCGCTGAGGTCCGCTCCGACGGGGGAGGGCCCTGCAAGGAGGTGGGGCCTCGGAAGCTCCCCTGGAGCACGCGGGGTGGCCCGGGCTGCGACAGGACCTGGGCGCAGCTGGGGCGACCTTTGCGCGGGGCGGGGCGGGGCAGGGCCGAGTCCCTGGCAACCTCCCGCGGAGACGCGCCACGACGGAGGAGCGGAGCGCCCTGGAGGTCAGGCGGGACCGAGCGGGGTCCCGGCGCCGCTGCTATGGACATCCCGCCGCTGCCGGGCAAGATCGCGGCTCTGTCGCTCGGCGTCCTCCCGGTGTCCTACGCGCTCAACCACGTCTCGGCGCTCTCGCAGTGCGTGCGGGGGGCCGCGAGACGGCGGGCCGCGCCGGGGGTGCGGAAGGGGTCGGGAGAGGGTGCACATCGGTTGGCCGGGCTCTCGGCGTGAGCCTTGAGCCCTTAGCCGTTCGGACCGGGGTGAGGGTCAGAACTTCCAACCGGAAGTCCTCTTTCCGCTGGCCCAGAGGCTGTGTGCTGGGGGTGCGGCGCCCGTGGGACGTTTGGGGCCCGGGGAGAAGGAACCTTCAGAAATAGACCCAACACCCCTTTCCTTCCCTCCTCCCCTCCCCCCACCCACACACAGGGCAGGGTTTGGAGCATTTCTCTGGTTTTCCCAGGGATATGCCCAGCACAGGTTCCAAAGTCGCCAAGGGTCAAAGTATTGCCCCAGATAAGGCCCCGGTGACCTGGCTCTTGCCACACAGGTTCTGCTGCACCACCCCACCAGGTTGCCCCTCCTGTTTAAGGCCTGGGGCTTTCTTTTGTTCAGGGGTGGCCTACCCCGCCTCTAGCCTCAGTTTCCCCATACATGCCTCAAACTTCCCTGTGCCTGTCACCTAACCTTAGACTCTGGTCCCGTGGATCCAGCCACTGGGTACCAGGCATGAGCAAAGCCCCTCACACTCCTAAACCCAGCTCCACCCAAGAATGGAGTAGAGGGAGTCTTGACTAGGAGGTTAGCTCCTTGGGTACAAATTGCTGGCTCCACCCCCCTGGACCTCAGGTGTTCCAGGTTGCCTCTAAAGGCCTCAGTTTCTTCACTGTGCAATGAACATAATCCTATCCCATATTATCTCATCCCATAGAGTTAAGGATTATGAGTTGTGTTCAAAGACTGGTGCGGTCCCATCTGATCACTCTAATTGTCATCGTTAGTCAGATGAGGCAGGAATGGGGATCCTAGCTGTTAGAAGAGTTCCAGAGAAGGTAGAGTCCTGGAGAGAGTGGGGGAAGAGGGGAGAATGTGTGACCTTGGATAGATCTGTCCTCTTTATGCCTTGCCAGGTTTGGGGGCTGCCCAGAGACCTGGCTGTGCACCTGGTTGACCTGTTTTATCGAGTCAATGGGAACAGATCAGGGTAGAGGCGGGGTGGACTTTATCCAGGAGGAGTCAGGAGCTTCACACAGTGAGAACACTAGAGACCATCTGGCAGGGTTGGGCGCTGGGTCTAGCCACAGAGCTCAGTGCTTTTGAATGACTGACTGAGCAACTGAGTCAAACATATCAGCAAGTGATGGGGTAAATCATATCATCAGAAAGGATTGACAGGTGCCCCCTCTGTACCTGGCCCACGTTTGATAATAATCTTTTCTGAGGAGTTGGAGAAGGAAGAGAAACAATGGTAGATGGACCATGAAGGATGGGAAAAAATTTGCCAGGTGGAAAAGAAACTTCTGGAAGGAAGCAGCTGGGGAAAGAGCCTGGTGATGGGAGAGGGCAGTTTAAGGAAAGGCATTTCTGAATGGACAGACACATGGTTCAGCCTCATCACCTGGAGCTTCCTGGAGTCTGCTCTTGGCTTCACCAGGTTGGGGTTGGGTCTCAACCCTGGGTCTGGCCTCTCTGACTTCATGTTCCTCTTCACAGGCCCCTTGGGGTGGCCTTGATGAGTGCCCTGGCCCTCGGTCATCTCTTTGTGGCTGTCTATAGCTTGTCCCGCAGAGAGATCAACTACGACCCACACTACGCTGGTGAGTTAGGGGGAAGGTCCTAGGGAAGAGAACTGTGTGAGCAATGGCTTCTCTATCACACTGGGGGTCCTTGAAGGGCCTCCTCCATCAGACTGGGGGCCCTTGAAGGGCTCCCATCGGACTTGAGATCTTCAGGCAGGAAAACTGTTGACAATGGAACCTCAGAGGCCCTCCTGTTCAGACTTAGGGTTCCTGAGAGTGGGAACTATCTTCCCATCACTCTGGAGTCTCCTGAAGGCAAAGGCAGGGACTGTGCCTCCCCTCGAAGGAGGGTGGAAGTTCATGTGACCTGTGGAGTGGGAGCTGGGAGCGGTTGGGCACAGAGCCATAGATTGGATCTGGGTTCCTGCTGCAGCCTCAGGCCCCACCCATTCCCAGGCCTGCCCTGAACACTCTCCCTGCAGTGTTTGCAGTATTTGCCTTCACCTCGGTGGTGGACCTCCTTATCGCTCTCCAGGAAGATGGCTACATGGTGGGCTTCATGGAATTCTACACGAAGGAGGTACGTAGGGGTTGGACTGGGATGGCCCCTGCCTGGTGGTGTGTCTGATCCCTGCACCTGCTTCCGCAGGGTGAGCCATACCTGCGCACTGCACACGGAGTCTTCATCTGCTACTGGGATGGCATCGTTCACTACCTCCTTTACCTGGCCATGGCTGGTGCCATCCGCAGAAGGTGCGAGGGGTGGGTGGAGTGCACCTGGCCCCTGGAAAGCAGGTCAAGTCCTCAGGTGGGGTCTCAGACTGGGGTGGAGCCAGAAGTAGGGCAAATCAGGAGGCCCCTTTAGGGCTCCAGCTCGGTGTGACTGGGAGAAGGTTCTGGGGAATGTCACAGGTGACTGGTGGTCAGCTCTCTTCTCTTACCACTGTGCACCTGGGCAGCCACTTCTGTCCTTGGACAGAAGGTCTGACTGTTCAGTCTCTCATTCAACTTCCTGTTGTCCCTTTCATCCTGAGCAAAACTGGGAAGGACCAAAGCTGGGGAGCCCAGGGTGCACCCTGGGCCCTGGCTAGTGCTCTGAGACGGGATGGATATCTATCTGCTGGTCATCCTTTCATTCCCCACCCAGGAAGAGGTACCGGAACCTTGGACTGTACTGGCTCGGGTCTTTCGTCATGAGCATCCTGGTGTTTCTCCCAGGAAACATCCTTGGTAAGTACTCGGCTTTGAGGAATCCTACCTCCCTGTTCTGTGTCACTGCCCTGCACTTAGAAGCCACCACGGGGTCCTCCATCCCCTCCCCAAGGTCTGAAGAGGGCCCCACATGCCTGTTCATGCATAGTCTAAGCCAGCAACCTGCCTGCCTCTTCCCATTTCTTCCTGGAGGGGTGTTTCCAGGGGGAGCCAAGAACAGCTAAAGTGTAAGAGCTGTGTCCACAAGGTAAATTGAGGTAGGCCAGTCTGAGGAGCATGGACATCATCTTGGGGACATTGAAGAGCCACATGTGTTAAATCTTGAGCAAGTAGAAAAAGAAAAGGCTGAGCAAGTACGGCACCCGTGAGTTATGACTTCCATCCGGGGCTCTGGTGCGGCCCACTTACAGGGCCCCCCCAGGCCTAGGAGATCCTTACTGCGCATTACTCATCTCTCCTACCATGATAGGGAAATACAGCTCGGAGATCAGGCCGGCCTTCTTCCTCACCATCCCATACGTGCTGGTCCCATTCTGGGCTGGTGTGAGGGTCTTCAACCAGGCCCAGCCACCCACCTGCTGCACCCGCAACATGGTAAGTACCTTGCCTCCAGGCATGCCTGTGCCCACTTACTTCAGTCTCCCCATTGGAGTTGTTTCTGGTCAAAAACATTATCTCCTTGGAAGGCTCTCCTTGGTCATTAGAAAAGAAGGGATGGGTCTTTAGAGCGCCTGTTGATTGCTGACTTCTCACATTCTCTCTCTCATGGGGCAGGTGCAGGAGGAGCAAAGGAAGGGTCTCCTACAGCGCCCGGCGGACCTGGCTCTCGTCATATACCTCATCCTTGCTGGGTTCTTCACCCTCTTCAGGGGCCTTGTGAGTCTGGCTAGTCTAACCCTCTCCTGCCTCCAGCCTCCCTCCTTGGCCTTCCCTTTCCGCATATGTTTACTCACTGCAAATGGGTCACTGCTCTCCCATCTGATCATCAGGGAAGTTCTTCATTGAGTCTGACCTGAGTGTTTCACCACTAAGCCCCGTTCCCTGTCGCCTTCTCCCCAGCTCCGAGATCTGTGGCTTCTTGGCCAGAGGATAGAACCAAGCCTGGGGGAGGGTAGAGTGAGGGGAGTGAGCCCTGCCTGGGAGGATGGGGAAAGCTTTTGGTGGGAGGGATCTTTGAGGTGGGTTGTCGGTTTGTCTGTTGGCCGCAGGTGGTGCTTGACTGCCCCACAGATGCCTGCTTTGTCTATATTTATCAGTATGAGCCATACCTACGGGACCCTGTGGCCTACCCAAAGGTGCAGGTGAGAGGGCAGGTGGGAGGAAAGGACCATGACCCTGCCATGTGTAGGGGTCCACTGGGCTTCTTTGAAACAGGTGCCTAAAACACAAATCCAACTGGCAGAAGCTCAAATGGAATTATTGTCCTATAATAAAGAATAGGCACAGTCTCAGGTATGGCTGGCTCCAGGAGCTCTGTCTCTGGGCTCTGCTTTCTTTGCATGGGCTCCACTCCCACGTGGTTCCTTTGTGGAATGGCAGAGAGAGCCTTGGGCAGCGCCAGGCTTCCTTCTGCCCTACTCGGTACCCCAGAGGAATGTGAGCCTTTATCGCCCCAGAGCTTAAGCACAAGTCTCAGGCAGGCTCTGATTGGCTCAGTTTGAATCACATCCCCATTTTGTAGCTGATCATTGTGGACAGAAGTGAGGTGGGGGGCAGTGGGAGGGGTGGGGGACCCCCAAAGGAAATCAAGGTGCAGGTTGGACAGGGTAGGATGTATAGAGAGCCTCCCCGGGGTTCCCACTCATCGGGGCATCTGCTCATCACAGATGCTGGTGTATATGTTCTATGCATTGCCCTTCTATGGCCTGGCTGCCTATGCCCTTATCTTCCCTGGCTGTTCCTGGCTACCTGACTGGGCCTTGGTGTTTGCTGGAGCCATTGGCCAGGTGAGGTGGGGGTGGGGGTGTTGGGGGTCAGGTGCATAAGAAAGAAAGTTTCCACCTACCTGTCAATTTCTTTTGTGCTCTCCCTGGGCAGGGTGATGCTGAGAGACCCCAGCCCCAGCTCAGTACCCCAGGATTCCTTCCTCAGATGAGAAAGAGCCAGACACAGACCATCCCCAACCCCATGGGATCAGAACTGAAGAGATGGAGAGGGAGAGGCTGAGAGGGATTACCGAGGGGACAGATTTCTTAAAAGAGGGGGCGTAGGAACTGGGCTTAGACGTATGGGTATGAGTGCTCCAGGCAGGGAAGGACATTCCAGGAATGGGAACAGCATAAGGAAAGCCACAGAGGGGCACGGTGATTTAGCAGGGTAAAAGTAGAGGCTAGAGAAATTGGCAGCTAGATGCTGAGGACTTTGAACCCTGACCTTGGGGGCTTCTGTGTAGAAAGATGGAGGACGGTGGGAGGTGTTTGAGCAGTGGAGGACCGTCAGAACTAGGGGTCTATTTCTGGGTTCCTGATGGGGTATGATAAAGGCTGGGCCCAGGTCAGAGCAGTGGGAACCAGGAGGACATCTATGGTATAAACAACAGAATTTGTGTCAAGGGCAGCTGTCTGGGTTGAGGAAGAGCTGGGTATAGGGTCCAGCAGACACAGTGGACATGGTTCTGGTTAGGCAGCTGGGGAGAAGCTCACAGACTGATGTACAGGACAGACAGGACAGATAGGTCAGGGTATTTAGAGACAAACAGATGGACTGGAAAGAGGAGACAGGCACGTCAGCAGAGCCAGCAAGATGGCAACAGGGACCCCTGGGCTCCCCAGGGTGGGATGTTGTTGGTGCTGGGACTGGTTCTCTCCCAGCCCCTGACATCTATCCTCCCTGTGTGGCCATCAGGCACAGTTCTCACACATGGGTGCCTCCATGCACCTGCGCACACCCTTCACCTACCGCGTGCCGGAGGACGCCTGGGCCTGCTTCTTCGTGTGCAACATGCTGTATGCACTGGGTCCTCACCTGCTGGCCTACCGTTGCCTGCGGAGGCCAGCCTTCTTCCAGCGCCTGCCAGCCGGCTCCCAAGTCCTCCACGAGAAGCAGCACTGAGGGGGCCCGTGGGACTCGCCAGGACTCCTTTAACACACCCGGCGGGCCCTGCCCCCAGAAGGATGGCTCAGGAGGCACATCCGTGGTGTCTTTGTTTCTGGCTATGATGGTTTCCAGGCCAGCGGGCGAGAGGGGAAACCCAGGCCAGGTGTTCAGGTAGAGAGGGCCACAGCCACACGGAGCTGTCGCTGCTCCCCATCCTCTGTGGATTCTTCTACTCCCTTGCCAAATTTACCCACTACCCCCAGGGACCCTTTTACTAAAAGCCCTTTTGATGCCTAAATTGTTACTGCGTGAGAGTTTCGGGGGGCAAAGGCGAGGGACTGTCTTCAGACCCCACAAAGCCCACCGTCACTGCCAGTGTGACTGTCAGGAACAGAAGGTGCCAGACAGCGGAAGTCTGTCTCTGGCTGGTGTGCACAGCTCCACTGCCCAGATGGGGAAAACAGACTTGGAGAGGATCCGAACCTGCCTGGAGTCACAATCAGGACAAGAGTCCGAAGTCCTATTTCTGCTAATAAATTATAATTGATTGTGTGGCATCGTTATTATGCACCTACTATTTACCATGCCAAGGGCTGACCTCACATGCTATAATATGCTGGATCCTACCCCATATTCCAGATGGGGAAACTGAGCCTGCAGGAGATGAAGGTCCTGGTCTGAGGGCACACCTCCTGGATGCAGCTGAGCTAGGGACCAAGCCCTGGCCACTTCAGCCACAAAGCCCATGGTCCTGCCTTTGCTGTCCTGTTGGCTCACACTTTGGGGAAGGAAACAGCCTGGGGAGGCAGTCAGGGGGTTGGGGGAGGAGCTCATTGTTTCCAGGTTTGATTATTGAGCCGGGATGAAAGACCAGGTTCAGGGGTGATCGGCCCAGAGTGGGGTCAGGGGCTTGATCAGACCCTCTTCAACCTACCAACACTTACGAAGCATCTATTGTATGTCTAGCCATTGGACCGGCACCAAAGATTCGGTACTTCACCTCCCAGAGGTGGAAACGGACTCAGAGAGACTGAGCTCTCTTCAGAGTTGGATTTGGATCTGTTGCTGCATGAGTGGGTCATTGTTGCGGGACCCCACCACGCAGTGAGCACCTTTTCAGTGCCAAAGCCCAGGACGACGAGACTGCCACTCAGTGACAAACAGGAAAACAGACCTGCAGGCTACTCAGCTCCCTGCCCATGCAGGGTATCTGAGGAGGAAGACTCCACAGGCCCCTCGCCTCCGTTTTAAAGATGCTTAACCTGAGCCTCAGAGAGGTTCCTTCGCAGGCCCAGGCAGCCGGCAAGAGCAGGGAACCGGTCCTGCATGCGCCCTCCAGTGTTCCTTCCCGCACCCGCGCCCGGGTTTCCTTTCAGCGGAGCGCGCGCCTCCGCGTTCCCTTTAACAACCCCCCCAAACCCCACCACCTGGTCCGCCTCCCTCCTCCCCTTGCAGGCAGTCACCGGGATTGCGCTGCCGCTGAGACCGGCCTCGTCCTTCCTCTATGTGCCAGGAGCGCAGTCCCGGCGGCGCGTAGGGTCCGCTCGGCGGGGGCCTTGCGGGCAGCATGGTGAGTGGGGGGCGGCGGGGTCCCAGCGGGTGCCTCTCTGAGATTCTATCTCTGTCTGCACGTCCCTGCGTGTTTCTCTCTCCAGGGTCTCTCCCGCTCCATTTCTCCCGTCCCTTCTGTCTCGTAACCTGCTTCTCGAACTCTCCGCGTCTCCTTCTCCATCCCTCTCGGGCTCCCCTTACTTTTCTCTCCCTCTCGGCGTCTCTCTGTCGCTCGCTATCCTAATGGCTCCCTCCGGCCCGTGTTTCTCTCCCTCTCGCTCGCTCTCCTCTCATCTTTTCCAGTCTCTGTCTCTCCCTCTGCATGTTTCTCTCCGACTTTTCTTCCTCTTCTCTCTCCCTTTTGCTCTCTCTCCTCTGTCTTCATCTCTCCCTGCTTTTCTCTCTGTCTCTTTCCCTTGTCTCGCTCTCCCTCTCCCTCTCCCTCTCCCTCGGCCTCTCTCTTTCTCTCCTTTTCTCAACAAACTCCCCGCATCCCTAACCCCCACCACCCGGCCGGCTTTGCTGCAGTCTCCTGGCGCACGGATAACCTTGCTGCTGCCGCTGCTCAGCTCCTCCCTCCTCTCCCGCCTCTGCCCGGGTCGGAGAGAAGGGGGCGGCGCTCCGAGCCCCCGGAGTGCGGGTTAGGGGATCCGGCGGGACTAAGAGAGGGTGAGTGCAGGCGGGTGGGCTTTGTGCAAGAGGGAGGGTGTGAAGTCCCAGGAGAGGGAATGGGGAGAGGGGGCTTTGCCAGCTTTCCTGGGGGACTCCTCTGGGACCCTAAGACCAGGTGGAGGCCTGGGCCCGTGAGAAGCAAGGGGCTAGTCCTCCTAAAGGCAAAAGCCAGGAGGTTGGACTGAGTGTCCGATGCCCCCAGGTGTGGGCTCGGGCGGCCCTCGGTCCCTGCGCGCTCTGGGGAGTCTTGTTGCTCGTGGCCCCCGCAGGAGCGCAGCGCGGCAGGAAGAAGGTCGTGCATGTGCTCGGTAAGTCAGAGAGCAGTGGCCAAGTGTACTCGCCTGTGTGCATGGAGGAGGGAAAGGGGAGGGCACTGGGCGGGCCTGAAGGCCACAGGCCCCCCCCCCTGCCCCCCACCCCGCCCCAGCTCCTCCCCCGCCCAGTTCCCTCCCTGAGCCTCTCTACCCACCTGGTTTACCCCCGTCCAAGTTTAATAACCACATCCCCCTCCAAGATCCCCCTCCCCAGGTTCCCTACCCCACCTCTAGGACTTCACCTGAAAACCTCCTTGGTCACCCGCAGAGGGCGAGTCGGGCTCGGTGGTGGTGCAGACAGCGCCCGGGCAGGTAGTCAGCCACCGGGGCGGCACCATCGTCTTGCCCTGCCGTTACCACTACGAGGCAACCGTCCACAGCCGCGAAGGTGTCCGTCTCAAGTGGACTAAAGTGGTGGAGCCGCTGGCCTTTACCGACGTCTTCGTGGCGCTGGGCCCCCAGCACCGCGCGTTTGGCAGCTACCGAGGGCGGGCTGAGCTGCAGGGTGATGGTCCTGGCGACGCCTCCTTGGTTCTCCGAAACGTCACGCTACAAGACTATGGGCACTATGAGTGCGAGGTCACCAACGAACTAGAGGATGACACTGGCATGGTCAAGCTGGACCTGGAAGGTGACCAGCCTGTGGGCAGGATGAGGGGCATTTCAAAGGGAGGAGAGGGGAGGGAATTGCAAGGAAGAGAAACTAAATCCGTGACCTGAAGGAATTTAGAGGCTTGGTGGAGTAGTTTGATTCAGGGTGATTATTGCTACCCGGGGACACTGTAACATCTGAAAGGGGGTTGCTGGTGGCCTCTGGTGGGTAAAGGTCAAAGAGACTGTGATATATACCCCAAAGCACAGGACAGTCCCCCAGGCAAAAAAATGACCCAGTCCAAAATACCAATAATGAGGATGTTGGGAAACCCTGGGGTAGGATTCAGGCACAGTAAGATCCAGGCACTCTTACCATGTCAGGACTCCCTCCCTCAGCTCTGACTTCCTGGCTGGGCTTTCCTCTTGCAAGTTTCCCCCCCATGAAACTAAAAATTCGTGCCAGGCTTCCACCCTCCCAGCTTAGCAACGATTTCCTAGAACTCCTAGACTTGTCTCTCATTGGGCTCAGCTTTTGAGTCCTGTGCCCAGCTGTGGCCAGAAGATGGGGATGCTCTGATTGGCTGACAGTGGAGCTTGGAGGTGGGGTTTCTGTCTGAAAAAAAATTCCCTTCCACCCGGTTTGCCTTCTTCAGTCATCTACTAGTAGAAGAGGATTGGAAAGATTTTGGGGCCGTCACTTGCCCAGCCTCCCAATAATAGCAAATAACAACACAACAATAGCAGCAACTCTCCTTTATTGGGCATTGTCTATGTGCCCGGCACAGGGCTGAAGAGCTCTCTGGAGTTTCTCATTTAATTGTCCCCAAACCCCTGAGGATGATTCAACCAGCTCGGAGAGGTTAGACTCTTGCCAAGGGCACATGATTAGCGAGCAGCAGAGCCAGGACTTAAACCCCAGTCTGCCAGGCTCCAGGTCTTCTCCTGGTTGGTCCCTGTTTGCCTCCTTCCTGCACCTGCTGAGACTACCCAATAAACCCTCAAGGTCCGCCCTTCAAATACAGACACACAGAGCACGTGTGAGCTGAGTTGACTGCAAGTCTAACGAGTAATCACGACTGAGGGTGGAAGGAAAACCAAGAGGTACTGACTGCCCTGGACAATGCTGCAGTTCAAAGGGAGTTTTGCCCAGGGTCAACCTTTTAGGGGCTCTCAGTGTGGGGGAGCCAGCACTGGACATAGACATTCCCAGCTTTGTGGACTCAGGGCTTGATCAGAGGGAAGGTCCCAGTGCTGGGAGAATGTCAGAAGCACCTAAGACTGAATGGAGGAGGGTTATGGGAGCCGGGTTTTGAAGGATGAATAGGAGTTCAACGGGTGGAAAGAACATGAGCAAATGTCTCCAGCGGTGGAAAGGGGGTAGACAGGATTAAACATATTAAGGAGGAGGGTTAAGTGAAACAAGCTTAAGGCAAGGGAGCCAGGAAGAGTGTGAGCTGGAAAAAAAAAAAAACATGGCCAGATCTGAGACCAGAGTGAGGGATGGACTGGAAGATCTAGGTTGAAGAGACACAGTGCCCCCCAGATGTCAGGTGGGTGGGGGGTGGTTGCGGGGGCCTTAGCCGACTCCCCTGTGTTTTCCCAGGCGTGGTCTTCCCTTACCACCCCCGTGGAGGCCGCTACAAGCTGACTTTCACTGAGGCGCAGCGCGCCTGCACTGAACAGGATGGTATCCTGGCGTCGGCCGAGCAGCTGCACGCGGCCTGGCGCGACGGCTTGGACTGGTGCAACGCGGGCTGGCTGCGCGATGGCTCGGTTCAGTACCCGGTGAGCCAGCCCCGGGAGCCCTGCGGCGGCCTGCTCGGGGCCGGGGGCACCGGCGTTGGCGGAGGTGCCTCCGGGGGCGTGCGCAACTACGGCTACCGCCACAACGCGGAGGAGCGCTACGACGCCTTCTGCTTCACGTCCAACCTCCCCGGTGCGTAGGCCGCGCCCCTGGGAAGACGCGCTCTCCCCTCCCGCGGCAGCCTTTTCCGGGACCCCTCCCTCTCAGTCTCCCTTTCCCACCCCACCCCACTCCCAATTTCTTCTCCCCCGCCCTAACCCTCTGGGAGCCAGACCAGGACATCCTTTCCCCCGGACCGCCACGTCGCGCAAAAGCTGCTCAGGCCGAGGCAGGGGTCCCGGGCCGCAGGGGAGGGGATGCTCTTTAATCTTGAGGCTGAGCTCCTGGGCT
This sequence comes from Murina feae, assembly GCA_004026665.1. Classification (NCBI taxonomy): domain Eukaryota; kingdom Metazoa; phylum Chordata; class Mammalia; order Chiroptera; family Vespertilionidae; genus Murina; species Murina feae. The sequence goes on along the minus strand of PVJC01004189.1, from coordinate 12,798 downwards.
GCAGGCGGTCGTGGGGGGGTGGGGGTGGGGACGTGTCCTGAATCCCAAAGAGGCCAGGTCCCGGGAACGGTCCAAACCACTCCCCCAACCCTCCGCAGGGCGGGTGTTCTTCCTGAAGCCGCTGCGGCCCTTGCCCTTCTCCGGAGCAGCGCGCGCGTGCGCGGCGCGCGGAGCGGCGGTGGCCAAAGTGGGGCAGCTGTTCGCCGCGTGGAAGCTGCAGCTGCTGGACCGTTGCACCGCGGGCTGGCTGGCCGACGGGAGCGCGCGCTACCCCATCGTGAACCCGCGCGCGCGCTGCGGTGGCCTCCGGCCTGGCGTGCGCAACCTCGGTTTCCCCGATCCGGGGCGCAGCCTCTTCGGCGTCTACTGCTACCGCGCGCCTGGCGCGCCCGACCCCGCACCTGGCGGCTGGGGCTGGGGCTGGGCGGGAGGCGGCGGCTGGGCCGGGGGCGCACGCGACCCCGCTGCCTGGACCCCGCTGCGTGTCTAGGCCCGGAGGGCACGAGGGCTGGCGGGGAGGGGGGGCTTGGGGGCTGGCCGAGTCCCCTGTCGTCCCCTGGACACGGGCCACGTCCCCTGTGGTGCCCTACTGGCTGACTAAGCTACTGTGGTCCTTGAACACTGACCACACCCCCAGAGACAAGTTTCCTGGAGTCCCCGGACACTGACCAAACTCCCCTTTCTTGGACAGTGGATTTCTCTTCTTCCCCTGACTTTCTCCAGCAGACCAGGCACACTCCCCGATGCCCCCTGGAGGCCAACAGACCCCATGGTCTCCTGAAGACCACTCCTCCCAAGGCCACCTGAGCACGGAACCATCTCTGGTCACCTGGAGGCTGGACCCACGCCCTCTGAATCTCCCTGGAGACTGAAGACTTAACGGTCACCTGGCAACTGAACCATCCTCCTATCTGTAGAGAAACTAGAAACAGCAAATTGGACAGGTGACCACGCCCCCATAGTCACGTGTGGGCTCCTGCCTTCTCCCCTACGGAGACCTGTTGATTGGGCACCTCCCCCTCAAGTCCCTTGAAATTTCTGTAGTAAAAGACCAAGTCCCCAGGTCACTGTGGACCAGAGGCGCACGTGACCCCGCTGCCTCATCTCTCTAGTTTTAGGAGAGACCACCTCTTGTTACTGCTAAGACAGACTGAAATGCCCCAGATGGCTTGCATGACTGGCTGCCCCACCCTCAGGTATCTGTCTGGAAGGGCAAGTCCACCCCCACCTGACCTCCTTTCTCCTGGCTGTCACCAAAGAAATCATTCCCAGGACACTGGGGCCTGTAAGATCCATCCTGTGGAGGCAAGCCACGCCACTCCCCATTGTCTCCAAGGTGACCAGCCCTTTTTCTTGCCACACAACCCTTCCCTCATCAGTCACACACATGGAGATAGTGCCTCCATCCACACACATGGAGATAGCTGTAACCATGGATACCGTACTTTCCCCATCTCACCAGCCCCCATCCTGGAGACCTACAACTCCACTTCAGTTGTCCCCACCCTGACCAACAGCCATGGAGACCACCCTTCCCCCCCACTGTCCAGAGAGTTAACCAACATTCAGTTCTCCAGCGTTCATCATGGAAACGTGCTGCCCTTTCCCCCTGGCCCACCCCAGCTCTTTGCCACCCTCCAAGTGAAACAACTGTTGCCATGGAGACCAAACTGGAGTCTGAGGTAACAGAACACCTGTCTCCCTAGGCTTTTCCTTGTTGGTAGGGCCCTGCCCACCCAGTTGTTACCATAGAGACTGTTAATGTCATTCCCATGACAACTAAGCCCCAGCTCTCAGGAACTTACCATGGGCAGGAACTGTACCCTATAGGGCTTAATGGCTGCCCCTTCACCAGGTGGGCTCAGCCCCAGGCAGCATCCCCAGACAGGGCTGGACTTATAGGGCTGCTGGAAACCCTCCAATTGCACGCAAACTCTATCCCAGACAGCAGCTGTGCACGACCTACCCTTGGGATGCCCAGGTGTTTTCATTGCCTCTGTACAGATGAGCAAACCAAGGCACTCGCATGCCTTGGCCCTTTGAGCTGTGCAAGCACTGGGCTCCCCTTTTCCTCTATCAGACCCCATCCCCATTCTCACTGAGCTCTTCTTTCCTTCCCTAACCCCCAGCCCCTATTTTCCTCCTAGGAGATCCAGGAGAGATAGAATGTTCTTAAACCTCAAAATCCACTCTGAGATCCAGGTGTTAACGGGAGATTATTTTTTTAAATTTATTGATTTGAGAGAGAGAGAGAGAGAGAGAGAGAGAGAGAGAGAGAGAGAGGGAGGGAGAGAGAGAGAAAGAGAGATTCCACTTATTTGTGCATTCATTGATTGATTCTTGTTTGTGCCCTGACCGGGGATCAAACCTGCAACCTTGGTGTATCGAGATGATGCTGTAACCCACTGAACTACCTGGCCAGGGCTTAAGAGGGGATTCTTACTTAAAGAAGTCAGAACCCAGTCAAACTCCCCAGTGTAGAAAGCCACCCAGCCATAGGAAATCCCTGGAGTAGCGCTGGGGACCTCCTGGAGCCCTCTTTACTGTCCCATCCATCTTGAGGGAACCCATCTGTGGGTTGGGAACCAGGTTGGCTTGGGTTCCAATCCTACCTGTGACCAAGTGACCACACCCCTGAGCCTGCTTCCTCCTCTGTATCAGGGCTGTTCTGAGGTCCCAGTGAGTGCAAAGCACACACACAAACAATGAGGAAAAGAGGCAGCTAGTGAATCATTACTTCAAAATGCAGTTTGTGGACAAAATGTTTCCCAGCGGGAGGTACTTGGTTAAGGTGACCAGACGTCCCGCTTTTGGCGGGACAGTCCCCATTTTTAACAATTTGTCCCGCGTCCTGCGGCGTTTTAAAAAAGTCCCGATTTTTGGAGAGAGACATATGTACTACTCTTTGTAATATTTTAAGTAATAATAAAAAAAGAATCCCCCCCCCCCGAGTCAATGGTGTCCCGCTTTACCAATGTTAAAATCTGGTCACCTTATACTTGGTGATAATTCAGCCAGAGGGTCTCCATTCCTCAGGACCACATCCCACTCCTCAACCTCCTTTTCGTTCACCCATTCTCTCCTCCCCCCTTTTCTTTGAGCTACCCCCCTATAGGCCTGGCACTTCTCAGTCCTGTCCTGATTGGGTCACTGACAAACCCAGTGGTTCCTCTCAATATCCAGTATGTGAAACTGGATGGGGACTTCCTGCTTCAGGAAGGCAGAGAGGTTGCACTTTTCCTGGAGTGTAGGTAGGGTTGGATGGGGAGAGTGTGGAGTGAGGAGCATTGGAAGTTTCTGCGATACAAACAAAAGGAGAGAAAACAATTTGATTTGGTTGTAGAAGTGAGATGGTCGATATAACTGTTCATCCTTTTATACCAGACTTGACCAAGCTGCCATACGCAAACTGTTCCTCTGATGCAGGGTCCAGCTCCTTGGTTAGATTGCCTTGGGCCTTAGCATCCTCAAACAGGGGACTGGGGTGAGTGGCATGCATACAGAGGTTCCTGCGTGGGATTTCTTTCATCCTGCCCTTTCCCTGCTGGCATACTTTCTCCCTTCCACTGTTCCAGCTCCTTGATTTCCAGTGAGTGTGTAACTACCTCCACTCATAAGATATGGAGGAGCTGACTCCACCACCTTGCAGCTCGGCCAGCGAGTGATGTGGCCCATCTCCCTAGGCAGCCCTGATTGGTCCAGGGATGGGCACGGGCCCATGCAGGCCAATGAGAAGTAGTCCCTGGGAGGAGGGAGCCTCCCTTCTGCTGGGGCCACTGCTGTTGGAGTGGATGTCTCCTGGGTCCATTGGGAGGACAACTAAGGGATGGCAACTTGGATGGAACCCTCCCAGAAGCCAGGTATTCAGAAAACTTCTCTCTCTCTCTCTCTCTCTCTCTCTCTCTCTCTCTCTCTCTCTCTCGTCTCTCTCTCTGTCTCTCTCTGTCTCTGTCTCTCTCTCTCTCTCTTCCCTCATCCTCTACTGCCCAGTTTACTTCCCAAAGTTTCTTACCTGTCCCTCCAGAGATGTTTTATGTTCAGTCAAGCAAACATATGTTTCTTTTCCCCACTTTTACACAATTGGTGGCAGCATATACTTTCTCATATTGTAAAATTTATATAACATGAAGTTCACCATTGTAAATGCTTTAAAACGCTCCATTCAGTGGCATTTTGCATATTTATAATGTTGTACAACCATCTAGCTCCAAGACATTTTCATCACCCCCAAAGAAACCCCCTCCTTTAAGCGAGTGCTCCCCATTCTTTCCTCCCCCACTGCCCTAGCAAATGCTAATCTACTTTCTGCATCGATGGGTTTGCCTATTCTTGATATTTCATATAAATGGAATCGTACAACGTATGTCCTTTTGTGTCTGGCTTCTTTCACTCAGCATAACGTTTTTGGGTTCATCTATGTTGTAGCTTGTGTCAGTGCTTCATTCATTTTATGGCTGAATAATATTCCGTGGTATGTGTATACCACATTTTAAAAATTCATTTATCAGTTGGTGGACATTTTGATGATTGTGGATAACACTATTATGAACATTTGTGTACCATACATACTTTAAAAGTAACTCTTGTTTTACTTAATGATGTATTTTTGAGATAGTTTCCATCAACATGTAAAGATTCCCTCAAAACATTTTTTGAAGGTCGGCAGAGTTTGCATTGTTTGGATGCACCATAATTTTTGTAGCCAGTCTCCTAATGGTGGGCACTTAGTTTCCCAAATTTTGCTGTTAGTAATAAAAACCCACATCATCTCACACAAGTACAACAGGAGGATGCTATCAGTTGTTTGATCAAGGGATCAAAACTTGCCATTTTGATAGTGATCTCCACTCCTTCTTAGAGGTAAAGCCAATTTATATTCCATCAGATATATTTGCTGTTTCCACACATTCTCACCAACATCGTGTTACCACTTTTTACCTTAGCCAACATGATAAGTGAAAATGGAATTTCACTGTGGTTGTCACTTGCAATTCTCTTATGTGTGAAGCTGAACATCCTCCACTTTGACCTTAGGTACAGATGGTTGAGTAAACCGTTGTCAATTTAAATATATGGTCATCATTGATCTATGCAAAGCTTCCTTTCTTGATAGATTTTATTCCCTTTTTAAAAAATATGCTCTTCTTTGTTTATCTTGGTGTTCATGCAAAAAGCGTATTATTTTGTTTAGGATGTATTGTAGTTTAAGAGCCATCTATATTTCCTTTTCTGTGAATGTTTTGTTCATAATCTTTGCACATTCAGCTATTGGATTATTGGGTTTTCTTTTTCCTATTGATTTGTGGGAGCTCTTTATATATTAAGGCAAGAAGTCCTTTACCTCTGTTTGAAAATTTTTAAGTTTGGCATTTGCTTTTTGACCTTGCTTATGGTATTTGTTGCCACTACAGCTTTTAGAATAAAGCCCCAACTCCTCACTACAGTCCATAGACCTCAATAGTCCATCTTTTGCCTCTCTGTCCTCATCTTCCTCCACTCTCTACCTCTATCACTCTGCTCCAGTCACTATGGTCTCCTTGCTGTTTCTCAGATTACCATGTTCCCTTTTGCAAGAGGATTTTTGCCTTTGCTCTTCCCTCAGTCTGAAACTCTTTTCCTTTCTTCCCCTCATCATCTAATTAATGCAACTTCTTTAGATCCCATCTGCCTCCTCTAGGAATCCTTGCCTGACCACCTCCCAAGCACCATGTCTGTCTTATTCACCACCATCTCCCCAGCACCGAGCACAGTACACAGCTCATAACAGCTTCTCAGTAAGTACCTGTTGAGTGAATGAATGAAGAAAGTGTTAGGAGGCAACAGGCATGTTGAACTGTTAAAAATTTTTATTAAAATGTCCAAGAAGTACATTAATGGCCACAGTGTCAGATACCACAGACCCACAGAACACTGCAGCTCACAGCAAAACCAGTGGAACCCAAAGCTGTTCACACACACACACACACATGCCACACATGTGGCGCACACAAACCCCAAAGGGAAAGACCAAAAGACAAACCACCCACTTTAGAAAATACCATAGCCCCACCATAGAGGTGGGGTGGGGGCAGGGCAAGGGGCTGAGGGGGGCCAGGGCAGGGAGCATAAACAAAGACATTCCCCAAAGAGTTGCATCCCCAGGCCCCCAACAAAGGAAAAATCTTTTGTGACGTGGATGACTGAAGATGTGTTAATTATGATTCTATTTTTTTTTTAAACCAAGAATTATCAAAGCAAGAAGGCAAACCTATATCCCTGGACTTTCTCAGTGATAGCCATCTGGTGGAGCAGTGGATATTTGTAGCAGGGAAGGCTGAAGACCATGGTCAGGGATGAGGGTCTAGTTTGCACTTCTCAGTCTTTTTCTAAATCTGCCTGTGTGTGAGAGGGAGCACAATTACGTCTCAGTTCCTTCCTCAATGCAGAGAGCAGTGTTTGGAGTCAGACAGAGGCAGAGCCAAATCTTTACTTCTGTCTTGACTGTGGCTTGAAGCCAGTGCCTTTCTCTTATCTGAGCCTGATGGTTCCTAAGTCAATGGGCTGTTGAGAAGATTCTAGGAAATAGTAAGTTATTAGCATGGTACCTACTTCAAAGTTGTCAACTATAATTATTACTTCCCAGGAGAGATATAGGCTCCGCCAACACATTCCTTTCTCTGCTGAACCCTTAGATGGACCATATATTTGCTTATTTTTCTTTCTTGGAGAGTCAGTCTCCACTGTGGTTTTTAACACCAATCCACAGATTTTTACCAGACTGAAGGGGCTTGGAATGGACAAAACATGGAGGGAAAGCTATGGATCTTTTCTCCTAGAGATCAGAGAGCTGAGTCCCGGCCTTCAGCTTGGAAAGTCCTTTCATAGGTTGCAGATTTGGGGGAGGAAGGCCAGCTGCGTTCTTTCCCACTTAAAAAGGCTTAAAAAACAAAACAAAACAAACAAACAAAAACCCTCAAAACTATGACTGTAGCCTGTTTGGCTCAGTGGGTAGAGCATCGGCCTGTGGACTGAAGGGTCCCGGGTTCAGTTCTGGTCAAGGGCACATGCCTGGTTGCAGCTCATTCCCCAGTAGGGGGTGTGCAGAAGGCAGCCAATCAATGATTCTCTCTCATCATTGATGTTTCTGTCTCTCTCTCCTCCCTTCCTCTCCAAAATCACTAAAAGTATTAAAAACTAAACTAAGAAAAAAAAAACACACACACAAAAAAAACACAAAAAACCGTGAGAGAAAAATGTGTGTGTGTTTCAGTTTTAACACTGCATCTCTCTACACCATGACTGCAGGTAGATGTCACTATTTCAGTTTGTAAGCATTTCTGGGTTTCCAGGCAATGGCTGGAGACAGGGATGGGGTGGCGATAGGAGTGGGACCCAGGGCAGTGCACTAACAATGTCTGCTTGAGGGGTGGGTATGGGCACTGATCTAGAAAACTTGGCACCTCCTTGGTTCAGGAAGGAGGTTCTTCGTCTCCCTGAGAGATGGAGGGGGGAAAAAATCTGGGCTCGTCAAGCCCTAAATATCCTCTCTCTCGTGTGTGCGTGTGTGTGTGCGTGTGTGTGCGTGTGTGTGTGTGTGTGTGTGTGTGTGTGTGTGTGTGACCACACATGCAGAACCACCAGCTCTCAGCTCTGGGACAAGACCTGGGAGGATAAGCAATACCTTCCCTTCATTGCCCACCTATCGCCCTGACTATTCGGACCCCTAACTCTGAGGGTATGGAAGGAAGCTGTCCTAAAAACATTCCCAAAATTCAGTACAGAGTTCAAGACTGTTTACCCACCAAGACCAAAGGCTGAACCTGGGTTCAAGTCCGAGGTCTTGGAAGAGCAGTCATCAAGCTCACGCAGTGTGCTTCCATGTCTTTTTTGACCCCCAAAGCCAGTGACCACCACTCAAGGCTTCAGGCTGCATTTACAAAGCCTGGGTCTGGCGTGAAAAGCAGTTCCTTAGTGCAAATCCAAACACACACGCTGGCACCCTCATCAAAGCCTTATCGCAACAACTGCCAAGGAGCCTTGCCAGCAAAAGACGAAACCAGTGCAGCAAAGAATGATCTTCGCCAATTGTGCTTCCTTCCACTGAGATTCTCCCAGAGTCCAGCCCTACTGGAACTGGATTTTCAGACGCGTGGCTACACCTGCCAAGAGGACCTGTGTATGTAAGAAAGAGGAGAGAGGAGCTTTTTACAAAAGATTGGGGAGGGGGCTTGGGGCTTGGGGGGCTTCCGGACCCTCTTGTTTCTCTCTAGGCTCTATCTTCCCAGGCGAAGGCCCCAGAGGAAGTGTGAGAAGGGGGTTGTGCTTTTTTTTGCCGGGGTCTTCAGCAGAAATTCCCTTCCTCCTTCTCCCAGTCCTCCGCCGGATGTTTCTTGTGTTTTCTGCGTTCCTTGTGTGATTTGTGGTGGTGGCGTTGGTGGTGATGTTGGTGGTGGTGATGGTGTCGCCGCATCCGATGGGACCTTCTGGCTGCAGGGAGATGAAGGAAGACAGGGAAGTAGCGGGAGGTGGTGAGGAGCAGAGGCCTGGTGCAGCGGGCCTCCTCAGGGGGAAGGGAAATGGAGGAGACACCAGGCAAGCTGATCTTTATCTGCAAGGCTGTATTATTGGGCAGACATTTACTCAAATCAATGCATATGGTCATCAGATGTTTCAGTTGGAGACTACAAACAACTGGAAATGTGTTGGGTTGTGGCGGGGGCGGGGGCGGGGGGACCACCTACGTTTGGTACAGACGATTTGGGGCCAGTCCCACTTGCCATTACTCTGGCACCGGATGGTGGACACGTGGTGCTGGGTAAATCCTTCGTCGCACCGGTAGCGTACAGTGGCGTGGACGTTATACTTGGCCTTGCGGGCACCGATGGGCGAAGCGTTCTCCACTGCCGGAGGGGGACCACACAGCACTGGGGATGCAGGAGCCTCCAGTTAGGACAGTGGCCGGAACAGGATGCACTGGTTTCCTCTCTTGTTAGGAATGACCCACCCATGCGGGCCCTTGCCCTTTGCCCAGCTGTGACCTCCCAGGACTAAAGGGATTGTGTCCGTCTCTTCCACCCAGACTGAGAGCCCCTTCCACGCAGGAACCTCCTGGACATATCCCACCCCCTAATTCTTATGCATGACAGGGATGGAGGAGATGGGAGGTAAGAATAATTTGAGCAAGGAAGTAAGGATATGATCATTGGCAAAGAAATGGAAGCCAGAATGAACTAAAGTATCGGAAAGAGGTGGTCACAAGAATGCATGTGAGTGTTTCCTTAGTGTGTAAAGAACTCTTACAAATCAGTAAGACCAACAAGCTAATAGGAAATGAGGCAAAGGAGATGAACTGGCAGGTCACAGGAAAAGAAATACAGATATATAGCCTACCAACATACGAATCACTAGTCATTCTCAACCTTGAAGATGTGCAAACTACAATAACTTTAAGATACTATTTTTTGTTCATCTAAGTGATGAACAAAAGTTTGAGATTGCATCAAGTTGTCAAGGATGGTCCCCCTCCATACAGGGCTGGAGAGTGAAAATTGGGTGGGACCGACTCTTACATTTACACACTTAAAAAAACCATGAACCCGGGAATGTGAGCCACGCGAGGGAAAGGGGGCAGGGTAGCAGCGTACCTGTGCCCTTCTTACAGACATAGGGGAGGTTGTAGTTGCAGGGGACGTCGTTCCAGCGCCCACTTTCATGTGCCACCATCACCACACAATCCTCCCCGCCCGCGAAGAAATTGTCTGGCTGGTTCTCTCTCCAGTTCTCATATTGCTGCAGAAATGTGGAGCAGGAAGGGGGTGCTCAGGGAACCAGCATCTTGCCTCACACTCTGGGGCTGTCCACTGTGGGGCTCCCCTGGGCAGACCACTCAAACGGTTAGGGACTCAATTTTTCTATCTCTATAATGGGCACTGTCTGCCTGCCCTGCGGGTGACTGCCAGTGCGACTTGAGTCACCCCTCCTCTGGCTGGGAGGTTGCCGTGCCATCTTGCCTCCTATCCCTGGCCTCCTGTCTTGCTCCCTGATAGTCTGTTTCCAATATGGGTCACTCACTGTTAGGTAAACGGTTGAACAAAAGGTGACCTCAGCCTGAAAGTCCATGATGGCTTCCCTGAGGAGGCAACAGGAGAGCTGAAGACTCAAGGAAAAGAATGATGCAGGCAGAGAACAAGCAGAGGAAACAGTTAGGGCCAAGGCCCAGAGGCAGGACTAAACTTGTGCTGTTTGAGGAATGGACTAGAGGCCAGTGGGGCTGAAGACACTTGATGGAGTTTGGGTGTGTCAGAGGGTGGGCAGGGGCCAGATCTTGGGGAAGAGGAGAAGAGGTGGATTCTCTTTCAATTATGGTAAAATATATAACAAAATGTTCCATTTTAATACTTTTTTTTTGTTAATCCTCACTTGAGGATATTTTTGTATGTTTTTATTGATTTCAGAGCGAGGGAGAGAGAGAAAAAAATATCAGTGATGAAAGAATCATTGATCCACTATCTTCTGCACGCCCCCTAGTGGGGATTGAGCTGGCAACCCGGGCACGTGCCCTGACCAGAAATTGAACTGTGACCTTCTGGTTCATGGGCCAATGCTCAACCACTGAGCAACACTGGCCAGGATCAAGGATACTTTTCCCTTGATTTTTAAACAGAGTGGAAGGGAGCAGCGAGGGGAGGAGAGAGAAAGAAAGAAACCTGGGTGTGAGAAAGACACATCCATTGGTTGCCAGGAATTGAACGTGTAACCCAGGTACGTGCCCTTGACCCTTAGGTGTGCAGACGGACGCTCTAACCACTGAACACATCAGCCAGGACTCATTTTAATAATTTTTAAGTGTTCAGTTCATTGCCATTAATTAGGACACACAAAGTTGTACAACCATCACCATTATCTGTTGCCAGAACTTTTTCATCACACCAAACAGAAACTGGTCCCCATTAGCAGTAACTCCTCATCTCTGTCCCCCACCCCAGCCCCTGGCAGCCACAAATCCACTTCCTGTCTATTTGTATTTGCCTGTTCTGGATATTTCATATAAATGGAATCATATAATATGTGTCCTTTTAGGTCTGGCTTCTTTCTTAGATCGCCCATTTTTTTCATTCATTTTGAGAGAGAAAGAGAAATAGAAAGAAACATTGATTTGTTGTTCCACTTATCTGTGCATTCATTGGTTGATTCTTGTATGTGCCCTGACTGGGGATTGAACCTGAAACCTTGGTGTATTGGAACAACTGGGCTACTTTGCCATGTCTGGCTTCTTTCACTGAGCATCATGCTTTCAAATTTTATCTACATTATCGTGTGTGTCAGTGCTTCATTCCTTTTTTCATTGTATTTGTTTGCTTGGACCACATTTTGTGTATATACTCATCTGTTGATGGACATTTTGGTTGCTCCTTTGGCAATTATGACTAGTGCCACTATGAACATGTGTGTCCCTGCTTTCACTACTTTTGGGCACATACCTAGGAGTGGAATTGCTGGGTCCTGTGTGAAATCTATATTTAACTTTTTGAGGAATTGACAGACTGTTTTGCATAGCATGAGGAGGTGGGTCTTTATCTTGAGAACCATAGGAGAGTCTGACAGGGCTTGAAGCAGAGAGAATCTTGATCTGATATATGGTTTTTATTTTTTTCAAATTTATTTTTATTGATTTCAGAGAGGAAGGGAGAGGGAGAGAGAGAGATAGAAACATCAATGATGAGAGAATCATTGATCGGCTGCATCCTGCACGCTCCCTACTGGGGATCGAGCTCACAACCTGGACATGTGCCCTTGAACCTGGGACCCTTCAGTCCACAGGCCCATACTCTATCCACTGAGCCAAAGCAGCCAGGGCCGATGTATGGTTTTTAAAAGGTCTCATGATCAAGGTTCCCTCAGGGTGTTGAAAATATTCTGGAACCAGATAGAAATGGTGGTTGCACAATGTTGTGAATATACTAAATGCCACTGAATTATACACTTGAAAATGATTAATTTTATTACGTGAATTTCACCTCAATTTTTTTAAAGTCCCCCTGGTCACCAGGTAGAGGGGCAGGAGTATAGGTAGCGTGTGTGTGTGTGTGTGTGTGTGTGTGTGTGTGTGTGTGTGGCGCTGGGGGGCGGGGAGGGGGCTGCTGCAGGGGTCCCAGTGGAGACGGCGCAGGCAGGGGCAGGTAGGGAAATGGGAGTGTCTCATAGCCTATGGCTGGAGGAGGACCAGGCGATATGCGCAAAGGAGTTGTCCCCAGTCCTGGGTTTCCAGCTTCAGTCACAAGGTAGATGGGCCCTCTACCTGGCTAGGAAGTTGGGTGCTTTGCAGCTTCATCAAAGCTCACTTGCCACTCCAGACCTCTGACAGCTCATTTGCATAAGAGGGTGAAGTGAAGCCAGAGCAAAGGGCACGGGGCTCACCCATATCCCGCTGTTGTAGGTGGGACCCCAGTCAGCAGTCTGGTAGCAGAGACCCAGGTTCCCGCCACTCACCAGCCCTGTGTTGTCCGTCCACTGGAAATCCCTCTCCACGATCCTGTCATTCAGGCCAATCCATGTGTTTTCGCGCCCAAAGCCTGCGGGGTTGGGGGTTTTCAGAACTGGGTGCCTGCCTCTCCCCAAAGCCTAGGCTGCCAGCTGGAGGCCAGGTAGGAGGTGGAGGGGAGGCCCCAGCCCTTCCTTTGCCTGGAGGGAAAAGGGAATGGAGGTGGAAGGATGGAGGTGGGGTAGAAGCCAAAGGCCGGGAGGGTGGGGGAGGACCCAGACCCTCCCTCAGCCTGGGCACAGGCTGGAGGCCAGGACCCCCATTTCCCAGTAGCCTGG
>PVJC01004188.1:0-65366 GCA_004026665.1 Murina feae | reverse complement strand
CTCCCTCTGGCCTCCCCTACCCCCCTGTGTCTTGTGTTCATTGGTTATGGTTATATGGATGCATAAAAGTCCTTTGGTTGATCTCTTTCCCCTCCCCCCACAACCCTCCCCAGCCTTCCTACTGTAGTTTGACAGTCTGTTTGATGCTGCTCTGCTTCTGTATCTATTTTTGTTTATCAGTTTATAATGGTCTTTATTATCCATAGATGAGTGATGTCATGTGGTATTTTTCTTCCATTGATTGGCTTATTTCACTTAGCATAATGCTCCAGTTCCATCCATGCTGTTGCAAATGGTAAGAATTCCTTCTTTTTTACAGCAGCATAGTATTCCATTGTGTAGATATACCACAGTTTTCTAATCCATTCATCTGCTGATGGGCACTTAGGCTGTTTCCAAATCTTAGCTATGGTTAATTGTGCTGCTATGAACATAGGGATGCATATATCCTTTCTGATTGGTGTTTCTGATTTCTTGGGATATATAGTCCTAGAAGTGGGATCACAGAGTCAAATGGGAGTTCCATTTTTAAATTTGAGGAAACGCCATACTGTCTTCCTTAATGGCAGTCTGCATTCCCACCAGCAGTGCATGAGAGTTCATTTTTCTCCACATCTTCTCCAGCTCTTGTCATTTGTTGATTTGTTGATGATAGCCATTCTGACAGGTGTGAGATGGTACTTCATTGTTGTTTTGATTTGCATCTCTTGGATGATTAGTGACTTTGAGCATGTTTTCATATGTCTCTTGGCTTTATGAATGTCCTCTTTTGAAAAGTGCCTATTTAGGTCCTTTGTCCATTTTTTGATTGGATTCTTTATCTTCCTCTTGTTAAGTTGGATGAGTTCCCTATAAATGTTGGAAATTAAACCTTTATCAATGACAACATTGGCAAATATGTTCTTCCATGCAGTGGGCTTTCTTGTTGTTTTGTTGATGGTTTCTTTTGCTGTGCAGAAGCTTTTTATTTTGATGTAGTCCCATTTGTTTATTTTCTCTTTAGTTTCCAATACCCTAGAAGCTGTATCAGTGAAGAAATTGCTTTGGCATATGTCTGAGATTTTGTTGGATTTAAATCCCTCTAGTATTTTTATGGTTTCCTGTCTTAAATTTAAGCCCTTTATCCATTTGAGTTCATTTTTGTCTATGGTATAAGTTGGTGGTCTCGTTTTATTTTTATTTTTTGCATGTATCTGTCCAATTTTCCCAACACCATATATTGAAGAGACTGTCATGACTCCATTGTATGTTCTTGCCTCCTTTGATAAATATTAATTGAACATATTTGTTCGGGTCAATTTCTGTATTCTCTATTCTGTTCCATTGATCTATATGTCTATTCTTGTGCCAGTGCCAGGCAGTTTTGAGCACTGTGGCTTTGTAATACAGCTTGATATCTGGTATTGAGATCCTACCTATTTTGTTCTTCTTTCTTAGGATTGCTGCAGCTATTTGGGGTCTTTTTTTTATTCCAGATGAATTTTTGGAGAGTTTGTTCTAGGTCTGTGAAATATGTCATTGGTATTTTGATGGGGAAGGAGTTGAATTTATAAATTGCTTTGGGTAGTATGGACATTTTAATGATATTAATTCTCCCAATCCATGAACATGGTATGTTCTTCCATCTGTTTATGTCTTCCTCTATCTCTTTTTTCAATGTTCTGCAGTTTTCTGAGTAGAGGTCTTTTCCCTCTTTAGTTAAGTTTATTCCTAGGTATCTTAATTTTTTTGGTGCGATGTTAAATGCTATTGCTTTTTTAGTCTCTCTTTCTGTAAGTTCACTATTAGTGTACAGAAATGCTATAGATTTCTTAGCATTAATTTTGTATTCTGCTACATTGCTGAATTCATTTATTAAGTATAATAATTTTTTGATGGAATCTTTAGGGTTTTTTATGGACAATATCATGTCATCTGCGAATAAGGACAATTTTACTTCTTCTTTTCCAATTTGGATGCCTTTTATTTCTTCATCTTGTCTAATTGCAATGGCTAATGCTTCCAGTACTATGTCAAACAGGAGTGGTGAGAGTGGGCATCCATGTCTTGTTCCTGTTCTAAGGGGAATTGGTTTTAGTTTTTGCCCATTGAATATGATGTTAGCTTTTGGTTTGTCATATATGGCTTTTATTATGTTGAGGTATGATCCTTCTATTCCCACCTTGCTGAGAGTTTTTATCAAAAATGGGTGGTAGATTTTGTCAAGTGCTTTTTTTGTATCAATTGATATGACTATGTGGTTTTTAACTCTCAATCTGTTTATGTAATGTATCACATTTATTGATTTGTGGATATTGTACCATCCTTGCATCCCTGGGATAAATCCTACTTGGTCATGGTATATGATCTTTCTGATGCACTGCTGGATCTGATTTGCTAGGATTTTGTTGAGGATTTTGGCATCTATGTTCATGAGGAATATTGGCCTGTAATTCTCTTTCATTGTGTTGTCTTTATCTGGTTTTGGTATTAGGGTAATGCTGGCTTCATATAATGAGCTTGGAAGTGTTCCTTCCTCTTGAATGTTTTGGAATAGTCTGAGGAGGATAGGTTTTAGTTCTTCCTTGAGTGTTTGGTAAATCTCCCCTGTGAAGCTGTCTGGTCCTGGGCTTTTGTTTGCTAGAAGCTTTTTTATTACTGCTTCAATTTTTTCCATAGTTATTGGCCTATTAAGATTTTTAGATTCTTCCTGATTGAGTTTTGGAAGGT
This sequence comes from Murina feae, assembly GCA_004026665.1. Lineage (NCBI taxonomy): Eukaryota > Metazoa > Chordata > Mammalia > Chiroptera > Vespertilionidae > Murina > Murina feae. The sequence continues at coordinate 62,657 of PVJC01004188.1, read as the reverse complement.
TGTATTTTTCTAGAAATATGTCCATTTCCTCCAGGTTGTCCAATTTGTTGGAATAGAGTGGTTCATAGTATTTTTTAACAATCTTTTGTATTTCTGTGGGGTCTATTGTTATTTCTCCTCTTTCATTTCTGATTTTATTTATTTGGGTCCTTTCTCTTTGGTTCTTGGTGAGCTTGGCTAGTGGTTCATCAATCTTGTTTATCCTTTTAAAGAATCAGCTATTGGTTTTGTTGATCTTTTGTATTGTTTTTGTTTTTGTTTTGTGTGTTTTTGTTTTTTTTTTGTCTCTATGTCATTTATTTCTGCTCTGATCTTTATTATTTCCTTCCTTCTGCTTCCCCCGGGTTATTCTTGTTGCTCTCTTTCTAAATCTTTGAGTTGTAAGGTTAGGTAATTTATTATCATTGTTTCTTGTTTTTTTGCAGTAGGGTTGTAGCGCTATGAACTTCCCTCAAGACTGCTTTCACTGTGTCCCATAGGTTTTGGATTGTTATGTTTTCATTATCATTTGTTGCCATAATGTGTTTTTTTTTATTTCTTCTTTGATCTCTGTGGTAACCCAGTCATTGTTTAATAGCACGCTATTTAGTCTCCATGTGTTTGATTTTTTTTTTTGGATTGTTTTTATTGTAGTTGATTTCCAGTTTTATGCCATTGTGATCTGAGAAGATGCTTGATATGATTCTATCTTCTTGAATTTGAAGAGACTTTGCCTGTGAGCCAATATATGGTCTATTTTTGATGATAACCCATGTGCACTTGAGAAGAATGTATATTCTGTGGTTTTGGGATGAAGTGTTCTGAAGATGTCAATTAATTCCATCTGATCTAGTGAGTCATTTAGGATTGATGTTTCTTTGCTGATTTTTTGTTTAGAGGATTTGTCCAGTAGTAATAATGGGGTATTAAAGTCCCCTACTATAATTGTATTGCTGCTAATCTCTCCCCTGATATCCTCCAGAAGGCTTTTTCTGCATTTAGGTGCTCCTATATTGGGTGCATATATGTTTACCAGAGTTATTTCTTCTTGTTGGATTGCTCCATTTAGTATCATGAAGTGGCTTTCCTTATCTCTTTTTATGTCCTTCACTTTGAGATCTAATGCTACCTCAGCTTTTTTTTTCATTTCCATTCACCTGAAAAACCTTTTTCCATCCCTGCACCATCAGTCTGTGTGTGTCATTTTTTCTGAGGCGGGTTTCCTGTAGACAGCAGATCAGATATATGGGTCATGTTTTCTTATCTATTCAGTTACCCTATGTCCTTTTATTGGGGCATTTAATCCATTTACATTTAAAGTTATTATTGATAGGTACTTGTTTGTCACCATTTTTATTTTTTTACCCCTGTGTTCCTTCTTTGTTTTCTATTTCTTTTCTTTTTATAGCAGACCCTTTAACATTTCTTGCATTGCTGGTTTGGTGGTAACAAACTCCCTTAGTCTTTTTTTGTCTGTGAAGCTCCTGATTTCACCCTCAATTTTGATTGATAGCCTTGCTGGATACAGTATTCTTGGATTAAGACCCTTCCTTTGCATAAATTTGTATATTTCATTCCATTCCCTTCTTACTTGATGTGTTTCTGTTGAGAAGTCTGTCCCTAGTCTAATGGGGGATCCTTTGTAGGTAATTTTCTGTCTCGCTCTGGCCACTTTTAAGATTCTTACTTTGTTGTTGGTGTTTGCCAATTTAATTATAATGTGCCTTGGCATTGGTCTTTGGGGGCTCATTTTGTTTGGGGCTCTGTGAGCTTCTTGGATTTGTGTGAGTTTTTTCTTCCCTTTATCAGGGAAGTTTTCTGCCATTATTTCTTCGAACAAGCTTTCTATTCCTTGCTCAGTTTCCTCTTCTTCTGACACCCCTGTTACATGGGTGTTGTTTCTTTTTGCATTGTCCCAAAGTTCTCTTAGACTCTCCTCCTGCTTTTTAATATTTTTTTCTAGAAGCTTCTCTGTTTGGGTATTTTTTCCTACCTTGTCTTCTAACTCACTGATGCTATCATCTGCTTCTTCTAGTATACTGTTGATGCTTTCTATTGAGTTTTTTTTTATAGCAGTGATGTCATTTTTCATTTCTTCTTGGTTCTTACACATATTCTCGAATTTGTCTTCCATTCTTTTCATCCACTTTATGACCATTTCTCTGAATTCCTTCTCTGACAGCTTACTTGCCTCCATTTTGTTTACTTTATTTTCTGCTGATGCCTGTTTCTCTTTCATATGCGGGCTGTTTCTTTTTCTCCCCATGATCTCTCTTCTCTGGGTGTTTGGTTATGTAGTTTTCTCTCTCTCCTGCATTGATTTAAAGGCAAAAAATACAGCACAACAAGGCACAATGCATAAAGTACTGAACTCAGATGTATTTGTGATACTAATAACCCCAAATAAAGGTGACCACCAGAGAAAATAGAATTAGGGGAAAGAGGAAGAGAAAAAGAAAAAGGAGAAAAGGGAAAAAAAGGGAGTGCAAAAACAAAATTGGGAAAAGGAAAAGGAGAAGAAAAAAAGGTAAGAGAGAAAAGAAAGAGAATGAAATAGAAGAGGGGAAGAAACTATATGGGGAGAAAATTCCAATAGAACAGCCACTAATTTCAATGAATGCCAGAAACAGATACCTAGAGATGAGTGCAAACTATATACAACCATCAATTTCAAGTGAGGCAAGGGAAAACAGAGGAAACAAAATAACCAAAAACACAACTAAAAAAAACAAAAAACAAAAAGTGAAACAATCACACAAACAAGCATAAAAAAAACAGTAAAATCAACAATCAAGCTAACAACAGCCAAGCAACAGAGAGAAAAAAGTAAAAAATGAAAATTTGGATAGTGAAGAAAGAGAAGAGTGAGGTGTGTATGGACCTAGAGCAGGAGATAGGAAATTAGATATATAAGTAGGGTGAAATTTTTAAAGAGGGTAAAAAGAAGGAGTAGGGAAAATCTAAAGCAGAAATAGGGTAAGAGAAACAGGACAAAAAAAGGAGAAAAGTGAGGAATCGAATGTTGGCATAAAGGTAAGGTTGAGATAGAGTAAACTGATGCTAAAAGGAAAAATGAAAATAGAATGTAGAACACTGATCCCAAAATAAAATAAAGAGAAGATAAAATGACACTAAAAAAATGTAAAATAGTAGCAGTAATAATATTGATTAAAATAAAAACATAATAATTAAAAAAGTAAAATCAAGTGAGGAAAAAAGAAAAAAATAGTTTCTTAAGTAAAAGGTGAAAAAAATAAAAATGTGCGGTAGTGAGGGCCATTCACTTCCTCTACTTTTCTGTTTAGCTCTCCTTTGTCCCGTCAGGTATTTAGGAGAGGATTGAAGTTCCCTGAAAATACACTGCTCCTCTGTGTTGTAAACCATAGTTCTGATTTTAAAGCTAGCAGTATTTCTTTGTTTTCCAAACTGCCTTTATTTGTGTTTACAGAAGAGTCAGTTTGTTGTTCAGCCTCTGGGTGGCAGTATTTCTGGATTGACCTCTGGGGCTATCAGTCCTCTCTAGCCAGTATTTAGGGCTTGTTTTCCCTATCACACTTAACACTTTGTAATCAGGCATTTTTCCGCCAAATCGCGTTGTAATGCGGGGCTTTTTTTGACATTTTCTCGCCAAAATTAGACTTTCCGTAAAATATTCATATCTTTCGATCTATTTGATATTTTTCTATGAAACTTTCAGTGTTTTAGTTTAAAAAGAGGTCTCTATCTATTTACTTTGCAAAATATGTGTTATTATATTTTTTATGTACACAAAATTACTACATTCTAGGTAACATATAAAAAAACACTCTTTCACAATCAAAATAATTTTATTTATACAAAATTACAATATTTTTTTGAAATTTTCAACAGATTTTATAAAAAAAAACTATAACCTAATAGTGCTTCACTGTGTGGTAGCGTTCGAAACACTTTCCTTTGTGCAGGGGTACATTACAAAACTTGCACATGTACCACGTTTCACTGCGTAGTTTATGAGCGGCACACACACGACAACGATGTAAAACATTTTTATTTTTGCTGGTTCGAACTAGAGGTTCCAATGTATGTTTCCTCATGTCCATTGACAGTCTCCCTGGTGGATCCAATTTTACTCGTTTCCCACAAAAAAATGTGTTAATACTGGTTTGGGAGAATGGACAGCCCCAGAGCTGGTTTCTTGGTCCGTTATTCCCTGCTCTGATCCCCAGGTTCCACAAAAACAACTTTCACCTGCAGTCTCTGTGGGTGACCCCAATTGGGTGATCCTATGTATTGGGTTTAATAATCATGAGCAAGGATTTAATGAGGGAAAGGAAAAAAAAGAGCCGATTAACTGTGAGCTCGCAACCTCCAAGGTCCAGCTCTGTGTGCAGCTTCCACAGTCCTGCTCTGTGCGCAATTCTCTCAACATCTCTTCTGCACGTCCTCTCTCCCCTGGTACCAAGCAGCCGGCACGCTGGCAAAATCCGAGGCTGCTGTTTCACACCTAATCTAGCTATGAGATGATTTTTTTAGAGTTCCCTTCTGCCAGCAGCCCTGAGGGTCCCCTTCCCACTCGCGGATCACGCTGGCCCAAGGACCACGGACTTTGTGGGGGCGCACGCACATGGTCCTTTCTCCTACCTGGATTACAAACAGCACCTTTATCTAGACGAAATCTGACCTTTCTGTGAGGAGGTGCAGGGCTTGTCTGAGTCCACATATTCATGAGATCCGGTGTTCCTGGGTTCCTAGCTGGTCCCAGGGTGCCTCTTGCAGGATCGGATCTCTGGATGTATAGGCTTGTGATAACAGCCACTCTCCCCTTCAAGATGGCGTGGTCTCCTCAGCAGAGTCACTGTTCCAGGAGAGATTTCAGCAACAAGAGGCTGACTGTTTAGGGGAACCCCATCCGGTGATCTGCAACATTCACACGGTTGCAAACTGTCATGGTTGCAAATGCGATTTGGTGGAAAAATGCCTGATTACAAAGTGTTAAGTGTGATAGGGAAAACAAGCCCTAAATACTGGCTAGAGAGGACTGATAGCCCCAGAGGTCAATCCAGAAATACTGCCACCCAGAGGCTGAACAACAAACTGACTCTTTTGTAAACACAAATAAAGGCAGCTGAGTCTCCTGTGCCAATTTGGGCTGCATGTTACTCATTTCAGCTGCTTACCCGATCTGCTCTGGGACAAGGCGCAGGACATGTCCATCTACATGGCCGCCATTTTTCAGCCGTCTTTCATGTTTGAGTTAACTGAATGTGACATTTACTCCCTGTAGTTCTGGAGGCGGCTATCTTCCTTTCTTTCTTATCTCTCCTGTTCAAGCTGATGTGGCCAGTACCTGAGCCAAACACCATCAGTTTGTGGTGTCTGCTTTCACCACTCCTTGGACTTGTATCTTTTTGTGTGAAAAATCTTCTCCACTCCAGGGCTGGAAAGAACTGCATCTATACCTATGTTTATATCTATATCTGTCTCTATCTATATCATCTATACCTATATCATCTCCATGTCTTCATGAAGTAGGTTTTAATGCTTATTTCGTTTTAGATTAATACTTTAAATCCATCTGGAATTTATTATAAAAGGGGCTGTAATAGAATTGATTTTGTTTTTTGCCTCATTTTCAAATCCCCTCTTTTCTCAGGAATTTCAAATGACTGATGTCATAACATGCCAAATTTTAATATATACAAAAAACTGTTTATGTACATTCTGCTCTTTCCTGTCAATTTACCTGCCTCTATCTTTATCCATGCCACTACCTCTCAATTCTATTTTATACTTCTCCATAGCAGACCTTTGGGTAAAGAAATCTCTCAAGTCACCCTACACAACTCTCCATGACATTATATTTTTTTCAGAGTTTATTGGTATAATTATGCATTTATTTTTCCATATAAACAATTTTTCAAATAGGAATTCTGATTAGAATAGAATTAAATTTAAATTTAGGAAGAATTAACATAGTAGATACTGAACTCTAATTATCTAGTACTATTATAATTAAATCAATTATGTTTTCTTTTGTATGCTTGGGTACAGTTTTGTAGTTTTCTTCACCAAAGTCAAAGTCTTAGACCTTTATTATTAACTAGAAGCCCGGTTCATGAGATTTGTGTACACAGGGGGGGTCCCTTTGCCCGTCCTGCACCCTTTCGCAGTCTGGGAAGCAGGCCTAAGCCATCTGTCAGACATCCTTAGCACTGCTGCGGAGGCAGGAGAGGCTTCTGCCACCACCCACCACCCCTGTACTTGCCAGCTATGACCCCAGCTTCTGGCTGAGTGGCACTCCCCCTGTGGGAGTGCACTGACCACCAGGGACAGCTTCTGCATTTAGTGTCCGCCAGTTGTTCTGCTGTTCAGTCAATTTGCATATTAGCCTTTTATTATATAGGATTGGTAACTAGGTAATTTGAAATGTAATTGCTATTTTGAATTTAATATTAATAAATTTTGAACAATGGATCAAGCACTGTTGTTTGCCCACTCAAAAAGAATATCTGATTTTGTTTCACCCTTAAGCCTTATGGCTCAGAGATCAGTCCTGATTTATTTCACTCAAATATGTCAGTTCTTTTTCCATTAATAGTGATTAGATTGAGAGAGGTCTATTACCAAGTTTTAGTCAATGACTCATAAGGGACAGGTTCACTAGATGGCCATCCATGAAAATCCTACAACTCTTAGACATAAATAGTAGGAATTTGTTAGTTTTTTACCCATTTAAAATGATCATTCAGGGTTCTAAGGACAAAGTCAATTAATGAAGATGGTAAAATTAAAAGATGAAAAGAACCTTGGTACTTGATAAAATTGCTGAGATACTCAGTGACCAATGCTGGAGCCACACTAACCATAGACATAAACTAATATTTATGTTCCTATTGTTTAAGTCAATTAAGTTCAGTTTTCTGTTAGTTGAACCCAAATTAACCATTGCTGATATAAACAACTACCATGAACCAGACACAGTGCCATGGGTTGGAAACCAAAGTAAAGTTGGCTTAAGTCCTGCCCTCTAGGAGTTTAACATCTTTGAGAAGAGTTCACAGTCTGGGTTCTAAGTGTAAAAATTAATTCCAATCTTCCAGGCTGTGGTCAACTCCTCTATATCGGATAGATCAATTCCATTTTCTTATGGATTTTTTTAATACCTCTTTTATAATACTGATTCAAGTCTGTTTTATCTTTGTAGTGAATAAATATCCTCCCCACTGGTAGAGAGAAACAAAGATTTCTGGAAGAGGTATATACCTTTTACTTTATTTTATTATGAGTTGGGGAATTCAAATTCAAGTCACATATAACCTATTTTTAATCACATCCCTAACTATAACTCTGGTCAGATGATTTAATCTTCTGCCTCTGACCACACGTCAACAAATATCACAAGTAAATATTTAATAGATGAAAGGCTAGCTACTCTGTAAACAACTGATATTTCTGCTCTTATTTTATTCCTTTTAGATGCAAAATAGCTACATTATCCCTCCACATGTTGATAAGGCACTAACTCTTTGGTGAATGCTAATGCTCATTAGGTAGCCATTATTAAAATTACACATTTCATTCTGTTAAGTTCTTGAAGAAAGTGTACACAAACACTGGTTCCCATTTGTTTTATCCCTGAGCTTACTCCATCACATACAAGATGGCACATCTGATTTTTAAGGGAAAATCCTTAGGAGTGTAACCCACTTACTGAGCAAAATCATGCCATCTGTCAACATGTAAATCTCTTGAGTTTGGTTCTGATAATGAACTTTGAAACCCCAAACTATCAAAATGAAGAATTTCAAGAATTAAAAATGGCAGAGTTAGTGGATGTTGCATGGACATACTCCTAGAAACAAACTGGTATTACAACTAAAAGACAGAAAAATTTCCTGAATAATCAATGAAAAACTCATAGGAGAGAACCCTGATACCCAAGGATGGAAAGTAAAGACTGTATGCAGACTGGTAGGAGGGGCAGAGGTATGAAAGGGCTGACTGGGTACCCACAGACAGCAATTGAAATCCTAGAGAGATATCTCAGCTGTGGAGGGTTGCCACTGAGAACTCTGGGATCTAATCCCCTAGTTGGACCCCCAGCAGAAAGCACCAAAATTGAGGAGGGTACCTACATAACATCTGGCTGTGAAAAGCAGCAGAGTGCTGTCTACCAGGGAATAACAGCTGAAAATCCAGGCGCCCTCTTAAAGAACCAATGCACAAAATTCCCTGTGGAGCCACCTACTTTGAGCTTTGGCAGAGGGAGGATGAAGTGGACTGGAGCTATGAGAGCAGAAGTCAAGACTGGGGACTTGGAGGATAGAGCTCAGAAGGCAGACACCCCAAGTTTCCTGGGCTAAATAATTCCCTCAAGCAGTGGAGGACATCTTTCTCACATAGACATTTGCCTTGCCTAAGGGAAGATATTTGACACATCCTATTGGAAAACAGCTTGCCCTGAGGCCACTTAAGAGATTAAAAATAGAGATTAGCCTCTAGACAGAGGCAACTGCCTCACCCTGTTGTAAAAATTTCTCTTTCACCACACCTGAAGATGATTGCCTAGGGGGCAATTATCTCAGAATCCTATCAGTCTGCATGCAGAGGCAGCATCTAAAGGCTTTGAATCTATGCCTGATATAATTAGTCGGAAATAGCCTTCAACCCTTTCCTGCACTATAGATTGAGAAGTGTAGAGGATCTAATACATAGTCAGAAACCCAAACAGAAAGCCAAAATGAGACAAAGTTACAACCCTCGAATGAAAGAACTAGAAAATTCTCCAGAAGAAGAGATAAATGAAGAAGAGATAAGAAATTTATCTGAAACAGAGTTCAGAGTAATGCTGGTAAAAATGCTCAACAACATGAAAAAATATATAGTAACCATGAAAAAACAGTCTGAGATAAAGAATGACATAACACAAATAGAGAATACATTAAAAGGAATACACAGCAGATTAGGGGAAGCTGAGGATTGAACCAGAGTCAAAAATATCATTCAATCAGAAACCAAAAAGAAAAAATTATTAAAAACAGGATGATGGCTTAAAGGAGCTGTGGGACAATGTGAAACATCACAATATTAGAAGAGCAGTGTTCCAGAAGAGTCAGAAAGGGACAAAGGCATACAGAAGGTGCTTGAAGAAATAATGACAGAAAACTTCCCTAACCTAGTAAAGGAAAAAGTCACACAAATTCAGGAAGCACAGAAAATCTCAAATAAGAAGAATCCAAACAGGCCAACACCCAGACACATCATAATTAAAATGTCAAAAATTAAAGACAAAGAGAGGATCTTAAAGGCAACAAAAGAAAACTGTTACTTACAAAGAAGTTCTCATGAGGCTGACACCTGATTTCTCATCAGAAACTCTACAGGCCAGAAGGGAATGAAATGAAGTACTCAAGGTAATGGAAAGCAAGGATCTGAGATCAACATTACTATATCCATCAAGGCTATCATTCAAAATAGAGAGTCAAATAAAGAGCTTCCCAGACAACAAAAAAGGTTAAAGGAGTACATCTCCACCAACCCAGAATTATAGGAAATGCTAAATGGATTGCTGTAATGAGAAGAAGAAATAGAGAGAGAAACCTAGCCATATAGAATTAAAATGGCAATAAATAAGTACCTCTTAATAATAACCCTAAATATAAATAGACTAAATGTTCTAATAAAAGGTGTAGGGTAGCTGAATGGATATAAAAACATGACCCGACTATATGCTATCTACAAGAGACTCACCTCAAAAGAAAAGACATACACAGGATGAGAGTGAAGGGATGGAAAAAAAAATTTCCAATCAAATGGAAAAGAAAAAAAAGCTGCAGTGGCAATACTCATATCCAACAAAATAAACTTTAAAATGAAGGCCATCACAATAGACAACAAAGGTCACTACATAATACTAAAGGAATCAATCCAATAAGAGGATATAACCCTGGTAAACACATATGCACCCAATATAGGTTGATCTAAATATATATATTAAAAAAACAAACAAACAAACAAACAAAAAACAACTTCTAGAGGACTTTAATGGAGATATCAGCAACAATACAGTCATAGTAGGGGACTTTATCACCCCTCTGACTTCATTGGATAGATGTTCCAGACAAAAACTTAACAAGGCAGAGACTGGACCAGATGAATTTAATTGACATTTATAAAACATTTCACCTCAATGCAGCAGAATATACATTCTTCTCAAATGCACATGGATCATTCACAAATATAGACAACATGTAAAGACACAAAACCAGTCTCTATAAGATCAAGAAGACTGAAATCACATCAAGCATCTTCTCATATTACAGTGGAATGCAATTATATTATCAACTACAGTAAAAACACCCAAAAACATGCAAATACATGGAAGCTAAATAGCATGTTATTAAACGATGAACAGGTTACCAATGAGATCAAGAAATAAATCAGAAACTTCCTGGAAACAAATTAAAATGAACACAAAACAACCCAAAGTTTCTGGCACATAGCAATAGCAATAATGAGAGGGAAGTTCATAGCACTACAGGCATACCAAAAAAAAAAAAAATCAGCAATAACCTACTTAACCCTACAACTTAAAGAACTAGATAGAGAAAAACAAGAATAAGTAGAAGGAAGAAAATAATAAAAATTAGAGCAAAAATATATAACAGAGACTAAAACACACACACACACACACACACACAAAAAAAAAAAACACCAAAAAAAATCAATGAAACCAAGAGCTGGTTCTTTGAAAGGATGAAAATAAATTAATAAACCATTAGCCAGACTCATCAAGAAACAAAGAGAGAAGATATAAATAAACAAAGTAAGAAAAAAAAAGTGGAGAAGCAACCACTGACACTATAGAAATACAAAGGATTGTAAGAAATGTGGATAATGTGGACAAAATAGACAAATTCCTAGAAAAATACCATCTCCAAAAACTGAACCAAGAAGAATAAAAAAACCTGAATTGACCAATAACAGCTGATGAAATAGAAGCAGTAATCAAAAAACCCCCACCAAACAAAAGCCCAGGTCCAGATGACTTCACGGGAGAGTTTTACTAAATGTTCAAAGAAGTAACATTTATACTCTTCAAACTATTGCAGAAAATCCAAGAGGCAGGGACAACTCCAAACTGTCTTTATGAGGCCAGGATCATCCTAATTCCAAAATCAGATAGATACTACAAAGAAAGAAAATGACAGGCCAATATCCCTGATGAACATAAATGCTAAAATCCTCAACAAATATGAGAAAATCACATTCAGCAATATATAAAAAAGATCATACACCCTGACCAAGTGGGATTTATTCCTGGGATGCAATATTCCTGTTACAATATTCACAAATCAATAAATGTGATACATCACATAAATAAATTTAAGGACAAAAATCACATGATCATATCAATAGACACAGAAAAAGCATTTGACAAAATCCATCACCCATTTTGGATAAAACATCTCAGCAAAGTGGGACTAGAGGGAGTATATCTCAACATGATAAAGGCCCTATATGAGAAACCTACAGCCAATGTCATACTCAATGGGCAAAAACTAAAACTATTTCCTCTAAGAACAGGAGCAAGATAGGGATGCCCATTCTCACCACTCTGGTTTGACATAGTCCTGGAGGTGTTAGCCATAGAAATCAGATAAGAAGAAGAAATAAAAAAAACATTCAAATTAGAAAAGAAAAAGTAAAACTGTCATTATTTGCAGGTGACATGATATTGTACATAGAAAACCCCAGAGACTCCCTCAAAAAACTACGAGACATAATAAGTGAATTTGGCAATGTAGCAGGATACAAAATTAACACATACAGAAATCTATGGCTTTTTATACACCAACTAGAGGTCCGGTGTACAAAAATGTGTGCACTCAGGGGGGTCCCTCAGCCCAGCCTGTGCCCTCTTGCACTCTGGGACCCCTTGGGGGATGTCCACCTGCTGGCTTAGGCCTGCTCCCCAGGGGATCTGGCCTAAGCAGGCAGTCAGACAACACTCTGGCAGCCCAGGAGCCCTGGGGGATGTCCACTTGCCAGTGGGAATCAGGCCTAAGCTGCAGTCGGACATCTTTAGCACTGCTGAGTAGGAGAGAGAGTCTCCCACCACCACCGCTGTACTGGCAGCCATCAACCTGGCCTGTGGCTGAGCAGAGCTCTACCTGTGGGAGCATGCTGACCACCAGGGGGCGGTTCCTGCATTGAGCATCTGTTCTCTGTTGGTCAGTGTGTGTCATAGTGACCAGTCATTCCTAGTGATTCTGCTGTTAGGGTCAATTTGCATATTACCCTTTTATTATATAGGAAAGAGGCCTGGTTCGTGGGTGGGTGCCATCTGGTTTGCCCTGAAGGGTGTTCCAGATCAGGGTGGAGCTCCCTATAGAGTACCTGGCCTCCCTGGGTGAGTGGATGATGGCTGTTTGCAGATTGGCCACATTCCCTTCTGGGTGGGGGTCCCTACTAGGGTGCCTGGCCAGCCTGGGTAAGGGACTGATGGCTATTTTCAGGCTGGCCAGACCATGGCTCCCAGAGACTCAAGCTCCCAGTGAGGCTGTCAGGAAGCAGGTAACTGAGATTTATTTATCTTCTATAATTGAAACATTGTTGCCTTGAGTGGAGGCCACAGCTGGCCAGGGCAGGCAGGAAACTTGTCTTCCTCCATTGCCAGGGCAACCAAGCCTCTTGCTTGCTCCAGGTGTATGGCTGACTGCCACCATCTTGGTTGGGTTAATTTGCATATAGTTTCTCTGATTGACTGGTGGGCATGGCTTGGCATATAGCAGAATGACATCAATTTGCATGTTTCTCTTTCATTAGATTAGATAATGAACTCACAGAAAGAGAAACTATATATATATCCCATTTACCATTGCACCAAAAAAATTAAGATACCTAGGAATAAACATAACTAAGGAGGTAAAAGACCTGTACTCGGAAAACTGCAGGACATTGAAAAAAGAGATAGAGGAAGACATTCTATAAAATAAAAGTGTTGTATGCAAATTGTCCCCTCTACCTGAAGTTAGTCCAGAAGTTCCAGCAGGCGGTGGGGCTGGCCAGGGGAAGGGAAGAAGTACTTGGTTGGAAGCTGGCAGCTGCTAGGGACCATACCAGTGGACGGATTTTGTGTACTGGGCCTCTATTAAACAAATAAAAGAGTATAACTTGTGCATGGATTGGTAGAATCAACATCATTAAAATGTCCATACTACCAAAAGCAATTTAAGGATTCAATGCAATTCCCATTAAGATATCAACAGGATATTTCACAAACCTAGAACAAACTCGCCAAAATTTCATATAGAACCATTAAAGACCCCAAATAGCTACAGCAATCTTAAGAAAGAACAAAGTTGGGGGGATCACAATACCAGATATCAAGCTATACTATAAGGCCACTGTTCTCAAAACTGCCTAGTATTGGCACAAGAACAGACATATAGACCAATGAAACAGAACAGAGAACCCAGAAATTGACTCAAGTCATTATGCTCAATTAATATTTGACAAAGGAGACAAGAGCATACAAGAAGTCAAGACAGTCCCTTCAATAAATGGTGCTGGGAAAAATGGACAGACACATGCAAAAAAATGAAACTAGATCACCAACTTACGCCATACACAAAAATAAACACAAAATAGATAAAGGATTTAAATGTAAGATAGGAAACCATAAAAATCTTAGAAGAATCCATAGGCAGCAAAATATGAGACATGTCATAGCAATATCTTTATTGATATAGCTCCTAGGATAAGGGAAACTAAGGAGAAAATAAACAAAGGGACTACATAAAAAAAGAAATAAAACCTTCTGGACAGCAAAAGAAACCATCAGCAAAACAACAAGAAAGCCCACTTCATGGGAGAACATATTTACCAATGTTATCTCTGATAAGAGTTTAATCTCCAAAATTTACAGGGAACTCATACAATCTAATAACAGGAAGATAAACAATACAATCTAAAAAAAGGGTAAAGGACCTAAACAGACACTTTTTGAAGGAGGACCTACAGAAAGCCAAGAGACATATGAAAACATGCTCAAAGTCACTATTCATCTGAGAAATGCAAATCAAAATGACAATGAGGTACCACATGACACCTGTCAGAATAGCTTTCATCAAGAAATCCAACAAACCAGAAGTGCTGCTCAGAAAGTGGAGAAAAAGGAACCCTCTTGCACTGTTGGTGGGAATGCAGACTGGTGCAGCCACTATAAAAAACAGTATGGAGTTTCCTCAAAAAATTAATAATGGAACTCCCATTTGACCCAGTAATCCCACTTCCAGGAATATATCCCAAGAAATCAAAAACATCAATCACAAAGGATATATGCACCCCTGTGTTTATAGCAGCACAATTTACAATAACTAAGATTTAGAAACAGCTTGAATGCCCATCAGCAGATGATTAAATTAAAAAATGATGGTACATCTACATAAGGGAATACTATGCTGCTGTAAAAAAGAAGGAACTCTTATCATTTGCAACAGCATGGATGGATCTGGTTAGCATTATGCTAAGCAAGAGAATACAGTCAGAGAAAGGTAAATATCTCATGATCCATTCATTTGTGGAATATAATGAACACCATAAACTGATGAACAAAAATAGAGCCAGAGGGGAAAAATATTTTAAAATATAATAAAGTAATCATGTTATTTGCATATTTTTAATATTTCCTACAACTTTTGTAATATACTGTGTTAGTATAGTTTTGGTAATATTATTATATTTAACATCATTTTTCTTGAAATATTAATGATTATTGCATGCAAATGACTAATTATTTTGTATCTACAATCTGGTAAAAGGTTTATTTTGTATATTGTAAAAAAAGAATTCATAAATAAAAGTTTAGAAAACTGGAAAAAAATAGGGACAGCTGAATTGCAGAATGCAATTTATATATTGTAACATCTTACAGGTAAGGGTTTTTTTAAGGCATCAAAGTGGAATCTGCCAATTTTCTTTTTTATTTATATAAACCATCATCTTTATTTGTTGAGCCACATCAAATCCTCCCAGTTTTACCTGTTTCTCTAACTGCTGGCCACTTATTCTGTGACAATACAAATAATCCCATACAGGTGCTACCAAAGGGCCTCATCTCTCTGCTCAGTCCTCTTTGCTCCCATCTAGGGGTTTCCTATTGCCTGCTAGGGACTGCTAGGTAATCCCACATATTCAGCTTGAAAGTCCAAGGGAGTTGATGCATACTGGGCTAACTTTTGATACATGGAACACAGGAGCTCGTAGATACATTTCTCTCTCTCCTCATTGCAATGGACTGTCCTGGGTGTCAAGCAGTGGCCAACATGTCTCTGTGAATTGACTGTTCTAGGGGCCTCATAGAGGTGGAATCATACAGCATCTGCCTTTTTGTAACTGGCTAATGAAACTTAGCATAATGTTTCATTCATCGATGTGACAGCATGTGTCAGAAACCCTTTTTAATAAAAAAATGAAGAATTTCTTTGCTTTTCAGGCATAGGAGCAACTGCTAAATCTTAGATTGGGAGATCATGTAAGTAAAATAAAACACTAAAGCAAAAAAGTTATGCAAATACTCTACATGGCAAAGGTGATTTGAACTAAGAGTATGTCTTTTAAGCAGAGATTAATTTGGAGAGTTTGGGTTCTGCAGTTAACTTGCTCATTGCAAAAAGGGAGGTTTGAGGTTCAGATGATCTGGTTGTTTGTCCTAAGTGATGATCCTTTCTGTGACAGCCCTATGCCTGCGAGTCATTTCATTATGTTGCTCCCACAGTGACCCCACTCTTTGAGTTTAAGAAGACATCATTTTTTACAAAACATTTTCCTTGGTTTCAAAGGTCTATATTCTGGTGAGTAACTGTAGTTTGAGACACCCTGCAAAGTGTGTTAAACCTGTCTGCACTTCTTGATCTTACAGACTCTCTCTGACATCCCCTGCTGCTGAATCAGTGCTTAGAGACCCCAGGAGGTCACTGATCAAAGTGCTTGCACCTGGAGGTGCCAGGATTTCCTCTGCATGGAGCCCTGGGCCCAGGTCCTCTAAGCAAATTTAATTTTTCCAACTTCTCTCAGCATCTATTTCTGGAAGAAAAATTGATTTTAAGACAATGAAAACCAGAAAGATAGTGGAGGTGTAATCAGTTCCTAGCCTTGTTTCTTCTAGTTTAACTCTGGTCTGGTCTTTTGAACTTGACATGTGATTTGGATCTTTTCAGGTTCCACTCCAGTGCTCTCTAAAGACTCTGGCCATATCTGCCATCAATGTTCCACTTCTGGTTGCCTCAGAAATAAGAATGTATATTCATTCTTGCTTGGGAGCAATTATATACATTGTTACCGTGAGCAGAGGCTCAGCTAGTCTAGGCAGGCAGTTGCAATGGAAGCCTGCTGTTTACTCTAGCTCCATGGCTGCTAGCTGCCATCTTGGCTGGGTTAATTTGCATACAGCAGCTCTGATTGGCTGGCGGGCATAGCTTGACTGGTGGGCATGGCTTAGGTGTCCCAGAGAAACAGTCAATTTCAATATTACTCTTTTATTAGAGTAGATATCCACAAAAGTGATATTTAAATGTAAAGATAATTGGTAAGAAATAAACAAGAAAGGTGATGGAAAATTTCCAGGAATGAAGTTGAAGAGCCTTCAGGCTCATGTCCTCACCAGAGGTAATCTCTGTGGGAGTATATTGCTCAGGCTAGTTATATCAACTGGCTTTAGTACACAGGAAGACAGCAAAGGTTAGAAGTAGCAATGGCTCATTTTGCAAAAGTAATCTTAATCCCACTTCTATATACTGTAGTCTGTCTTCTTCAAGTGTTCTCTCATTGCTACCTACTTGTCACAAACAAATTGTATCTTTAAGTGACGTCAGGGGAACTTTTGGTGTATAGCCAGGTATCCAAACTCTACCTTTTGACGGGAAGGGATATGAGAAACAGGTTGTATAGTTTAACTCTATACAGAGCTGGGTTTGGTTCCTGGGGGCCAGACCTGGATTATAAAGCCTTCCTAAAGCATCCAGGAGTAAACACAGGAAGAAATCCATCTACAAGCCAAGTAGAGAGGTCTGGACAAGTATAGAGGTGCTTCCTCTATATCTTCACAAGGAATCAACACTGATCCTTTATTGGTCTCAAGGTGATACCAAAACCTTGATCTCAGACTTCTGCCCTCCAGAACTATCAGTGAATAATTCTGTTGTTTAAGTGACTCAGTTTGTGGTAATTTTTAAGAACAGCCCTAGGAAACCAATACAGCTAACTGTTAGTTTCCCTGCACATGGGCCTCTCCCTGGGGGAATTTGCACTTCCCCACAGTATTAGTTGTGTGTTCCAAGGGTGAGCATTCCCAGAGCAAGAAAGCAGAAACTGACAGTTTCTTCCAACTTGGGTTCAGCAACTATCACCATGTCATTGCCTCTATTTTATTGCTCAAAAATTAAGAGACCAGATTTATTATTTTGGGGAACAAACAAAAAATAATTTTGAGGCTATGTGTACATGTTATCTCAAGCACTGAGAATGGGAAAGAAAGTCAAAGGTGGAACATTTTTGTTATGCCCTATAAAAGATGACAGGTAACACTTGTTGAGTACATACCGTGCCCTGCACTCCATGCTTGTTTTCTTTTTACTCTGCCCCTGACCCCGTAATGTATACTAGTATGTTGTTATGACTATTTTACAGTTTGAAATCAGAAAAATCTAGCCTCATATAGAAGTTAACAACAAAACTGTCATTTGGAACAAAATGTCTGACTTCTGCACCTGCACTTCTAGCCACTGTGATACCACTGCACAGGTCTTTCAAAATGGTTAGAGAGGAGGTACTATTTGGAGATAATTCTGAACTGAGGCCTTCAAACACATACCTGCTAGTTTCCAAGCTTCTCCTCTGAAACATGTTACCCAGATCCTTCAGTTTAAGAAGGAAATAAAACCCAGTCCCCCTACTTTCCTTTTTCCATAAAGGATAGAATGGAATCTAACAAGTTCCATAAAAGTTCCATAGGCTGAAAGAGGACAGAGACAGAGCAGAGCAAAAAGTTTGTTACGCCAAGAATAAACTCAAGTACATTGAGTTTATAGACAGTGGTAGGAGAACAAATCAATTTAACTCTGTATCCAATCATTCTTTACAGGTTTGTAACAAGGTGTACTTTGATAGATTTTAATCTGCCTACATTTGAGGCAGAAAAGCTCTCCACAATCATCTTTTAATGGCATCACAATTTATAGACAGTAACTAATTTCAAACTTCATAGCACTTGGCTTTTATGATTATTTCAAATCATTTAAATGCAAATGAATATCAAGAGAGAGAAAACATCAAATGCCCTTGAGTGGCAACATGCAATAGAACAGCGTGCAGAAGCCACCATAGGCATCTGAAGCAGCAGTTGGATAGGGTTGAAAGTAATGTTACATAAAAGTGTTTGCCTAAATCCAATTTACATTCTATTCCACATTATATTCTATTTATACATTTTTTTTTCATTTTACTATGACTTATTTACTTAATCCTTCTTCTGAAATCCTATCCACTTTTCATTTTAAAGCTAAAATTTGAGTCAATAAAAGGAGGGATGACAATGCAAAATAATCAAAGACTTCCAAAATAATCAAAGACTCTTAGATACCTCTTGCTTCTCCACACTTCTTTGCAATTAATGATGTTATCACTTAGTGTAGCTCAACATTTTCACGTACACACAAACTATTGCTCTTATTTCAATCTGAGCTAGCATTTGCCTGCTGATCAAGTAATATTTCCTGCACAGAATTGCTGAGGAAAAATATGCATATGATATTGGAACACAGAAGTCGGGCCCCTATATGAAAACATCCTACTTTGATAGTTCACAAAAAAAATTGCAACTATCATGGCAGTTTATTTAGGGAAAAGTTGTGAATGATGATATGCTCTTCAAAAAGGAAGAAATATGATCCTTAATTTCTTCACTCTACCTAGTATATTCCAATCTCTGGGTTAGAAATTGAAGGTATAAGCATTATCCCTGATCTCTATGAGTTCAGAATATAATAAAAAATGTAATTAAAAAGTTATATATTCAAGAGCTATGCAGAAAAATGCCCTTTAGTTTTATTGATTTCAGAGAGGAAGGGAGAGGAGGAAAGATTTAAAACATCAATGATGAGAGAGAATAATTGATTGACTGCCTCTTGCATGCCTGCTACTGAAGATTAAGCCCACACCCCCAGCATGTGTCCTGATGAGGAAATCAAACCTTGACCTCCTGGTTCATAAGTCAGTGCTTAACCACTGAGCCACACAGGCCAGGCACAATGACCATCTTTGAGCCTTAAATAATACGGCGGTATAAGAAGGGGTAGATAACGTGGCAGATATTACAGAGAATAGCTTGAATAGGTCAGTCTTTGGGGCTTTCCCTTTACAGTACTTACCAAATCTAACTTTTAATTGTTTTTAATTAATGTCCCATTCTAGAGTGGAAGATCCATATAAACAAAGGCTATAGCTGCCCTGCTCAATACTATATCTTAAAGCTTATCACAAAACCCAGGACATAATAAGATCTCCATAAATATTTGCTAAACATAAGCACCAAAGTAAACATTTCTTTCCAAAAATTTGAATCACCATTCTCACTATTGGTTTTCATACCATTCGCGTGATCTCATGTCAATCCCTTTTCTAACTATGCTCACTACCATTTCTCCACATTACCATATCCTAGTCCTTCTGTTTGGACCACAGTTCTCTCTCTTATCTATGAGATCCTTCAAGGGCCACTTCAATGATTTGCTTTTATTATTAGAACTGACCTGACAATAATACATCCAATGTTCTCTACAGCTCTGGATTTATATAACATGAGTTATTATTTTCATACCTTTCAGCATAAAATTAGTATGTTTGTGGTTTCACAAAATACGAGTTTGTGTGTCCTTGAATACAAAGACCATTAAATATTCTATGCTGTATTCTCTACTTTTAGAACAGAATATCCAAGCCTGGTAGCCCCTAATGATCACATTAACACTAAACACTGCTGTCAATTTTCCAGAGAAGCTAAATGAATGATCATGAAGTGGCCCACCCAGCATCAAAGAGCAGGTGCACAGAGTAGGACCCAGTATTCATTCTCCCCACTTCTGGACTACTCTCATTTTACTTCTACCTGTTGCCATTCTTAGATGCATAATAATGAATCCTATGAAAGATGAGAATTTGAATAGTCAAAATCCATAGCTCTTCAACACGAATAACTTCTCTTTCCTGTAGCTTTATCTTCCCACCTCCAAACTGAAAAGTCTGGATTAGGGTACATTCTCAAACCCCTCAAAACCCAGGATGTTCAATTTTCATTTTCTGAGTCAATGGTTTCTGCCACCTAGGGAAAAGCATTAAAAATTCTGAATTTTAAAATTGAACATTGTGCTATATGACATAATAAAATTCTAACCCTCATATTACAATGTAATCATCTTTTACATTAACTTGTGCCCAAAGTGAATGAGGAAGGGAATACCATATGTAAATATTATGCCTCATCTTTTCCAAGGAGCTTAAATTCAGTTAGGTAGACTGACAAGTGAGGTGACCATTACAGGGAGCAAAGGAGTCATCAACTCAGGAACATAGACCCAACTTAGGGACAGGTTCAGTGAGTGCTATGAATCTATAAACACAAATCCCTTTCACTAATGGGACCAGAATTCAGGACAGGTTCCAAAATAGTGCTTGAAAAAGATGGTAAAAGATTAGTCAGATATTGAAAGTGGTTCACCTGAGGCCACAGGATGTGACCAGTGGTATACAGTAACCATTATGTGCATAGACTTTGAAGTCATTGAGATCTGGATTAATCTGGACTCCACAACTTCTATGTGCAACCTAGATCAAGTGATTTAAGAACCATAAGTCTCTCTGTACAGTCATCTTCAGGCAAAGGTAAATAAAATATTTTCCTCGTTTTTTTTTTTTTTGTTTTTTTGTTTGTTTGTGTGTGTGTGTGTGTGTGTGTGTGTGTGTGTGGTTTTAGTTGTATGATTTGTGAAGCTCCCGGGGCATAGCAAGTGCTCAATAAAGTTAATATAACAGAAGATCAATATTTATTAAATTGAATTCACACAGTTTTAGAAAGGTATATTGCTAACACAATTGCCTCAAATTCTTTCTGGAAGTCAGAGATCATAAATAAGCCACAAAGCCTGGAGGTAAAACAGAACCAGAAAAAGAAGTTGAATAATAATCGTCACTAATATTTGCAAGGGTTGAAAAAAACTCTTCCATGCTTATCTCACTGTATAGTCTCAGCAGCTCCTGAAGTGGGCAGAAAGGAGGTTGTGTTTCCCATTTTAGTGATGAGAACATTAGGTGACTTGTTTGCAGTCAGTGACTTACAGAAATGTGGAGCTGGTTATCACCCCCCTGATTTCTAAATCCCCAACTTTTCTGAAGTAAATATTCTCAAAGTTGTGTCAAGAGATTTTCAAGTAAAGAACAAGGGTTGAATTTTAACAGAAGTCAATAGGGGTTATATAAATGATATGATTATATATATATATATATATATATATATATATATATATATATATGAGTGGGTTGATGAATTGTAAGAAGGTGGTAAGTGTGGGATAAGTTGACATAAGTGTGGGTCTAGATGAAAAATAAGAAAGATAGCAAAAGAAGAAATTTCAAGGAAGTCCATTCCATGGAAAAGAACACTTGGTTGTGGTCTCACTGTGTGGGCTAGGACTTTTAACTTCCATTTCGTAGTGTTGTTATACAGATGTGAGTACCACCGGACACCTTCTCCTGAAAAAGGCTCTCTTTTCTGATTTGGGAAAATGTCTTAGTACCTACAGGACAGACACAGTTTCAGGAAATAGAAGTACAAAATGAGAAGCTAACTCTGTTAGGCTTACCAAGACCTAGTCAGGGAGCCAAATAAGAAGGAAAGCACCAGATCAGTAGTAATAAAAAATGAAAACAAAACAAAACAAACAAACAAAACAACAATAGGCAGTATGAGAAGAAAGAGGACTCCAAGATTAAAGCACGAGCACAGCCCATGCAAGAGCATCGTGATGTTAGTCAGGTTTATCAAGGTTCTCTGTCAGTATCCTAGTCTGTGTCAGGAAAGCCACTAAACTAAGATATTCTCATACCTGCTCCACTCTCTGCTCCTTCTAAAGATAACTTCTCCATTCATGGTAAGGAACAGCCACTGTATCTTTCCCCACATGGCCTGACCATAGCCAATTAGACCTATGGGCAGAAAAATCAGCCATCTGAAATATGACCTGTGGACTAGAATGAAAGGATGCCTCCTTTACTCATTAATTTAAAAAATGAAATACAGAGGGACCAAAATAGTGAGTGATATGAACAAAAGCCAAAAGGATATATTGAGAATTACCAGAAGAAAGAGTCAGATATGGGGGGAGATAGGAGGACAAAGACATAAGGAACACAAAGTTAGCAGGGAGAGGGAAGCAAGAAGAATCAGAAAGTCAGCTGGTAGAGAGAAAAAAGTAAAGATAAAAACAAAGGAAAACATCTAAACTAATAAAAGCGTAATATTAAAATTAACTGTCTCTTCAGGGTGGGTAAGCCATGCCCACCAGCCAATCAGAGCAACTGTATGCAAATTAACTCAGCCAACATGGAGGCCGCCACTCACGGACCTGAGTAAATGGCAGCTTCCATAGCAGCAGGACTGAAACTGAAACTGTTTGTGGGCCGGCTCGGCTTATCCCGGCTCCAGGCAAAACATATTTGCAACAAAGTCTCAATTATAGACAGCAGGCCTGGCCTGAATACTAAGGGTAACAATGTCTCATTATAGAAGCCATTAGGTGAAGCAGAGGAGGTTTTGTTACTAGGCCTCAGCTTAAAGGAACAGTGCATCAATTATAGAAGATAAACCCCAGAAACCTGCTTCCAGCCAGCCTTGCTGGGACGTTGAGTCAATGGGAGCTGTGGACAGCCTGAAAGCACCCCTCAGCCCGTACCCACACTGGCCACAACCCAATGGGGTGAGGGACTTTACTGGGGGGTTTGGACAGCCTGCAAATAGCCATCAGCCCCTCACCCAGGCTGGCTACATACCCCAGTAGGGACCCAAAACCTAAAGGGGCTGTGGGCAGCCTGAAAATGCCCATCAGCTCCTCATTTAGGCTGACCACACCCCAATGGGGTGAGGGACCCTATTGGGGGGCTTGGCCAGTCTGAAAACAGCCATCATCCCCTCACCCAGGCTGGCCAGGCACCCCAGTAGGAACCCAAAACATGAAGGGACTGTGAGCAGCCTGAAAATGCCCCTCAGCTCCTCACCCAGGCTGGCCAGGTACCCCAGTAGGGACCCAAAACCTCAAGGGACTGTGGGCAGCCTGAAAATGCCCCTCAGCTCCTCACCCAGGCTGGCCACACCCCAATGGGGTGAGGGATCCCACTGGAGGGCTTGGCCAGCCTGAAAACAGCCATCAGCCCCTCACCCAGTCTGGTCAGGCACGCCAGTAGGTGGACATCCCCAGAGGGGTCCCAGACTGTGATAGGACACAGGCCAGGCTGAGGGACCTCCCGAGTGCGCAAATTTTTGTGCACCGGGCCCCTAGTCAATAATAAAACAGAGTGCAGCCCTAACTGTTTTGACTCAGTGGATAAAGCGTTGGCCTGCGGACTCAAGGGCCCCAAGTTTTATTCTGGTCAAGGACCTTGGTTGTGGGCACATCCCCAGTGGGGAGTGTGCAGGAGGCAGCTGATCAATGTTTCTCTCTCACTGATGTTTCTAACTCTCTAGCCTTCTCTCTTCCTCTCTGAGAAAAATCAATAAAATATATTAAAAAAACAAACAAACAAACAAAAAACAGAGTGCAAATAGCCTAGAAAGTTCTGCATCATTATTCCTGACAGTTTTCTAACTGGAGCCTATATCTGAGGTCTAGACTTACTACAAAAAGTGCATTCATGTTGTAATGTGACATTACAACATGTTAAATACAAATTTAACATGTATGTTAAATACAAATTTAAAATAAACCAATGGGGAAAAGCAAGTGTTTGAAACATTTGATATATTTGAAACACATGATAACTAATTTGTCTCTGAGCTGTCTGGGAGTCAAAGCAAAAAGGGAAAGATACTAGCTTACCAGATTTCATTGGCACAGAAAGAAAAATCCCTAGTTGCCGAGCCATGACCAAGTTTTGCTCTCTCAGACTTCAGAATGAATTTCCCACTGGATTATTTTCCTGGGGCCTTTCAGTGAAATGAATGACTCCACCCTCCATGATAATTTCACAGCAAATAATTCAAAGTTTTAAAACACCACTAATTGAAAGGAATCCTGAAAGGGTCTCAGGCGGCCTGGCTATGTAGCCATCTGGTGGCTCTAACTGGAACTCAGCACATTCTGAAACGGGGCCAAACTCGAGCCTCATCTCTTCCACTGTTAACTTAACATGGAATGGATCATTCAGACCTCAACCTATAAACTGCAATAGATTCCTTTGCTAAATGTCCTATCAAATATTCTTTTTTATTCATTATGGAAGTTACACTCTGGAAGCTGGCCACCGTAGAAGACTACAAGCTCTTAGAAGGAAGTATTACTTCCTTCTATATCCCCAGGCTTGCCCCTGGGCCATGCATCCAGAAGGTTTTTAATAAATAAATGATGACTAATGACTATAGGAATGAATGACCCAAGAATGAGTCAGAAATTAAATCATGTGATATAGGCTTTAAATGCCATGTTATTAGAGACTTAAACAGGATGGTGAGACTACTACTAAAAGTAGAGAGAGCAGGGATGTAGTGAATGATGAGGAGAAAAGGGATAACAGAGTGAAGAGAGGTCAAAGGCAAGAAGAACCAAGACAAGGCTCTTGATAAGAAGGAGGAAAAACCCGGATACATCATTTTAATTGTTTTAATCAATTCTGTGAAACCTGGATTATAACTCATGTCATACATAATGAGACTAATATCCAAAGGATCTAAGTACAATAAATTCAGTGGGTTAAGTTGAAGATATGAGGACTAGATTGTTAAAGTTTGCCCAAGAAGGCTCAGAATCTTGCTACTGGTATAGCTATCTCAGGATCACATGGCTCATTTGCCCATTTTGCAGACAAAGATAAAAGGACTAAGTAGATCTCATCAGTTTCCCAAGTTTGCCCAAACATCTGTTTAGTGTTTCAAATGTCTTTTTAAATGATTGATTACTTTCGATTTTCTTGCATGAAATCCCTTGGGAGGTTGTGGGACCCATGGCAGAAACTGATTTGGATGGGAATGCCAAAGCCATAGTAGGTTGCTATTTCACTTACTGCATCTTCTTTTCAGAGTGACCATGCCAATCCTGAATTCCAGGGCCCAGTGGATGTAATTAGCTTCTCCCTCTATTTAACCCTTGCAACTGACCTTGAAGAAAAAAGCTGGGGAAAGCCAAAGGTCAGACCAGCTAAAGACCGAGACAATAACAGTAACCTTTTACAAGGGTGATCAGATTGTACAGAGCTTTGTCAGGAGAAATGACTTGTCTTGTAAAGTTCAGCTACTTCTCTCAGCAGAAATAATGCTCTGGACATGGAAAGCTTAGTGAAGGCTGCAGGGGAATAGAATTATTGGGCATCGGTGAGCCAGTTAGCTGCCCCACACTGACAATCTGCTAGAGACACAACTGGGGTTCTGAGACCACAGATCTTCACTTTTCCCAGCTCAATACAGTGGCATTCAAGAATATAAACACTAAGTATTATGCCTGGAAACAGCAACCCTATCTGTTGAGTGGTGTGCCATTTATGAGAATGGGTAATGTGCTATGCTGAAATAATTGCATTTTTAAACCATGGAAAATACAATTATTTTAGCATATAGCACATTACTACCCATTCTCATAAATTAGAGTTCAGGAATCTTTGGCATTTCATATGCAATGAATTTATTTTTTCAAGCAAAGTCTTATTACAAGCGATGATATATCAAAAGCAATGAATGCTGTTAACTGAAACAGAGGTGGGGCTAGAACTTTCCTCTAAGCTCTCTTATCCCCACAACTGCCTCAGAAGTACTCTAATGGACTTAATTTAAAAACTATGGATGTAGTGAAAAGAATTCCAACAGCATCTCTGCTTGTGTCTGCCCCACTGTACTATTGCCTTCCGAAAGCACAAATCACATCTGATTTTGCTCAATGTGGCATCAGCAGCAGCTGGCACAGGGCTTAAGACAGTGTGTGGGAATATGCTTTGTAAATTCTAAAAAATAAAATAAGTAAAAGATAAAAGGCAACAGCTAGAAGGGAGTGGCCTCGAGTCATTCATCAGAATCTATTTTCAGGAAGTAATTATGTTCAGTCGAGTTGAAAGTGTTTTCTCGGCAAGTTCACTGGCTCCCAACAAACAAACAGAGAATTATTGTTTGACTGTTGCCTGACAGACACTCGAGGTGACTGCCAAGCCTATTGTTGCTTGTCATCATTTTCGAAACACCCATCACTCTCTCCAGCTCCATGTTCCACAACTCATTGTTTGTGAGGCATCCTTTGTCTCAAGATCTCTGTCTCACACACCTGCTTTAACTAACTCCTTTCAAACTGCCACACAGCAGCTGAATGTAATTGCACTTTCATCTTCCTTAGGTATCATGTCTAAAGAAAAATCTGTGGTGGGCCTATTTTTCTGATTAGATGGGCACACCAGCAGGAAAATAAATAGAGCCTCTGTCTTTCTGTGAAATCCAATATTTCACTATGTGCTATTTGACACAGCTAGGGCTGCAGTGATCAGAATCGGACCATTGTAGCTCAGCAAGAGAACATTCCCTGTTATTATGTTGCATGGATAGAGAGAGATTTAAAGGCCCAAGGCATAAAAAGTCTTTTTTTTTTAAATTTTGTTTTATTGCTTAAAGTATTACAAAGAGTAGAAACAGTCTTGAGCCTTCATTTCTAGCTCATTGACATGCTGGGTATTAATTAAATCTTCAGAAAATCTTACTTCGTGCATGAAATGAGGTTGCATAATGACAATGATCCATAATGCATGTGGAGCCCTTTATAGGATCATGGTGCCTGAGATGTGGATTGAGGAATCTGTCCAGCAAGAATCTGCCCAGTAGAGGGACAGACACTACCCACAAATTTTTTTGTTCCGTATAGTAAAATCCAGTTGTTCGCAAGTATTAGCCACTATCTCCGATATCACCTTTATCAGTAATAGAAGTGACATTTTGATTACTCATACCTTTTCCTTTTTAAATAGCTTAGAACTTGAACAATGGACAGAATGCTGTGTATTGGTTCTCTTTGAATCCTGCTCAACTACTGCTCCAACCCTAAAAGTAAAAATCCCCCCAAAACAAAACCACAACAACAACAAAACACACACACACACACACACACACACACACACAACTGTGCCATTCGATATTAAGGAAACACTTCAACACAAGTGGATTGGGAAAGGCCTTCTTCTTCTTCACTAGGTTTCTGACCGTGCACAACCCACCCAGGAGGAGAGAATAGAGGACTATTACTTAAAGGAGAGTAACTTTTAAGTCACTGGGCTTTTGGGACTCTAGGTATCTGAAGCTACATTTTGTTCTTAACAAATGTTTCCCATGAAATAAATTATTTTTCACTGAGTATTACAATGTAATAGAGATGCAAAAAATTACCAGAATTCCTTACAGAAATGTCAGGCAGCATTCATGTACATTATATTATGAAAGGTGTGTGAAAATATATTTGATTATATTTATGTTTGTTTTTAAAAGAATGTGAAAAGTAAAAAAAAAATAACAACCAAATATTAAAGAGAAAATGCAATTTGCAAGGAGAAAAATGGTTTAGCAAATAGTGCATTATGCCACTTCTTTGCAAAAAAAAAAAAAAAGTAAATACTTTAGCAATTGAAAGATTATATTTCTTAAATTACTTAGCACTTCTCAATGTCTGGTGTTCTCAGCTTATAAATAGTTCTATGATTAATATACAGAGAGTTAATATAAAAATCACAATCTTATGTTAATTACCTAATTAATCCAGGTACAATTAAGCCATGACAGTCACAACATGATTTTTTCTTAATTTGATCCCATAGATACTAAATTTCTTTACAAGTTAACATTTCTGTGGGCCTTACCACCATTTTTATATTTTACTAGGGTCCCGGTACACAAAAATTTGTTCACTCGGGAGGTCCCTCAGCCTGGCCTGTGCCCCCTTGCAGTCTGGGACCCCTCTGGGGATGTCCACCTGCTGGCGTGCCTGACCAGACTGGGTGAGGGGCTGATGGTTGTTTGCAGACTGGCCAAGTCCCTCAGTGTGGACCCTCACCCCATTGGGGTGTGGTCAGCCTGGGTGAGGGGCTGAGGGCCATTTTCAGGCTGCCCACAGCCCCTTCAGGTTTTGGGTCCCTACTGGGGTCCCTGGACAGCCTGTGTGAGGGGCTGATGGCTGTTTGCAGGCTGGCCAAGCCCTCCAGTGGGATCCCTCATCCCACTGTGGTGTGGCCAGCATGGGTGATGGACTGAGGGCTGTTTTCTGGCTTTCAGGCTGCCCACAGCTCCCATTGACCCAATGTCCCAGCAAGGCTGGCTGGAAGCAGGTTTCTGGGGTTTATTTATCTTCTATAATTGATACACCGTTCCTTTAAGCCAAGGCCTAGGCAGGTAACGAAGCCTCCAAATTGAAAGAACATTGCCTTAGTAGACTCTAGGCAGGACTGCTGTTTGCTTCAACTCCAAGGCTTCTATAATTGAAACAATGTTGCAAATATGTTGTTGCCTGGAGCACAGAGAGTCCCAGGAGGCTGGCAAACAGTTTTACTCCTGCTGCAACGGAAGCTACCTGTTTACTTTAGCAGCTCCATGACTGCCAGCCTCGATCTTGGCTGGGTTAATTTACACACAGCCGCTCTGCTTGGCTGGTGGGCATGGCTTAGGCATCCTGAAGAAACAGTCAATTTCAATATTATGCTTTTATTAGATTAGATATGAACCATTGGGACTTCTTAAACTACATGAACTCAGAAATCCTGAAGAGTTAGAGGTCTTACATGGTTCTTAAGGTCTTATTTCTAGAGAATTTTGTCCAACTTCACCCTAAGAGCTCAATATATAATATTACCTAGCAATTAACATTTGGAACCTCAAATAAATATAACCACTCCTTCCATTGGCAACTTACCATATAACAGGGAAAGAAGAAAAGGAGTTTAAAATGTGTTGAGCACCTGCAGATATGAGAAAATCCTGTTTTGAAGATTGAAAATTTGAAAGCTAAGGACTCATATGTCCCCTCTTCCTTTTTGGGGTCGCTAAGAGTGGCAGCACCACTGAATGGATTCATTCTACTGGTCAATTGAGATGGTGGGCACGGTGTCATAGCTTGACTGGACACAGAACTTCTTGAGTCAGTTTCCACATTCCTTCCCTGGTATCTCTAGAAGCATGGAACAGAGCTGAATAGTTTCCATGGGCCATGCTCCAAGGTAAAGATGGCTAAGCATGAGCACATGCATGCCTCCTAGGCAATTTCCACAGGAAGGATCAGAGGCAGAGATTGTCCAAGCCAGGCAGGAAATGGTGCCATCAAGCTAACTCTTAGAGCAGCAGCAGATTCAGCCACATAAGAAGTGAGGATTAAGTCAATAAAGGAAAATGGACAAATGACCCAGGAGGTATCATGGAGTATTATTTACTTTTGTGCTCATTTCACTATTAGATTGTGAGATCCCTGGGAAGTACACTCACACTATGTACTAACTGACCAGAAACAAACTTGACTCTGGAACTGATGATAAATTTGTGTTTCCCTTTTCAAGATCCCACTCCTTTTAAAAGACAACACTCTCTCTGTGGTTTGGAATGTGCATTGTTGACTAAGTTCTACCTAAAGAAGACAATTATCAAGTTTCAGCCCCTTGCAAATTAACACATAATTTATAAAACCCATGGCAGTATAACAATGTGAAAATGTCCTGTCAGATCTCTGGGGAAAAAACTCTATAGCTCAGCTTAATGACAAAGATACTGGAAATGAAACTAGTCTGTGGGTCTTCTGTACACAGTAGCCTCTCAGCGAGTGAGGACAAAAGACCTAGAAGCTGAGGTCTCAAAAGCCAGCCACCCAAACAATCCACAGAGATGATGAATGAGCTGTCAAGGAGTTGAATAAACCTAAGTCTGCCATCATATTCAATGCTTTATTTTTATAAAATAAATGTAATTATAGAGATACTTCATTTGAGAATGATTTAGTTGGGAGGAATTTAGAGATATTATTAATAAGGGTGGCTAATATTTATGTCATATTTTCTAGAGGCTTGGCAGTTTATATGGGTTATCAGATATAGTCCTCACAAGAACCCACTGAGATGGTTAAATGGGCCCCATTGTTACAGATGAGGTTACTGATGGAAAAAAGAAGAGAAGTAACTTGTTCAAAGTCTCATAACTATAAAATAGCAGAACAAAAATTTACATCTAAGCAGTCTAGTTCCAGAACCTGTGCTCTGCACCATAGTTAATCTCTTTGCCGTGGAGATGAAGACAACAATGAGAGCATAGTTGCAATTTATGGAATTCTTAATATGAAACTCTGTATACATAGCATATATTTATTATATTGTTTCCCTTTCAAAATAACATTATAAATCTAAACCTAAACACATGGAAGTAAAATAATTATGAGAAGCAAATCAGTTAAACCCAAGGAATCTCAGAAATGTTCAAAACTGGTATTACTATGTACTATGAAAAATTTAGAGGTCTGGAGTTCAGATGTGACTTAATTCCTGGATTCCGCTTCCCATCTCATAAAGAAGAGGCTAGCTACTTTCCTCTGCTCTTGCAGGAGTCTAGAGTTTATTCTTCAGAGAAATGAAAACCAGAGAGGCTCTGAAGGCAGAGTTATCAAGTGTGATAACTGAAAATAAGACACTGAAAATGTTCATTACATGGAAGTCTGAATAGTGAGAATGGGCCAAAAAACATACCATTCTTTATTTTCAAACACCAGCAGAATAAATGGTAGGAGACGGGTTCATTCACATGCCTGGATCTTCCTCAGGTTGGCTCAAGGCTCAGTTTAGCTAGATTCTTCTCTCTCTCATCATGTAGTCTCAGGTATTCTATGTGGTCTCTCTAATAACATATATTCAGGGATCCAAGAGACTAAGGTAGAAGCTGGTGGTCCTTTCAAATGCTAGGCATGGACTGGCAAAGCCTCAGATACATCACGTTCGACTGGTCAAAGCAATCAGCCCTGGTTTAAATATGTTTGCTTGTTTTTATTGATTTCAGAGAGTGGAAAGGAGAGAGAGATAGAAACATCAATGATAAAAGAGAATCAATAGACTGACTCCTGCAAGCACTTCACTGAGGATCTAGCATGCAACCCGGGCATGTGCCCTGACCCCTGACCAGGAATCAAACCATGATCTCCTTTCTAAGTAGCATTAGCTCAAGGTGTTGCATATAAATCATAACCAGGAATGGTGAAGCTCTTCGGGTGTGGTTCCGTAATTTCAATTCTTCTCAATCTAAAGACCTAGAAACTAAACACACAGTTATTTGGCCCCTGCACACTCAATACACGACAGAGACAGGATAGTCACCATGTAAACTCCTGTTTAAACTGACGGAGGCCAGGAGTCATGTTGTAGTCACTAGCATAGGGAAGTTTTGAAATCTAGCCAGATGCCTATTGCCAGTTTTTATGTTTAATTCCGGTCCTGCTCAAGGAAATTCTCCATGGCTCTTGACTGCCTTCTGGGCTTTTGGTTCCATTAAAAATCATCTTCCCTTTTTCATTTTAAATAGATCATATCCCAGCTTGATTCCTGCTGAGAGGTAAGAGGCCCCAAGAGCTCTTCTTATGCTGAACTCTGTCTCTTTTTACTCAAAGCTGGTGATATATATGCCAATTAAATTATTTAAAAATACACCGTGGCTTTCCTTTGAATCTTACTGGAGTTCTCTACATTAGACAGTACTCACAGCCATATATCTTTCTGATGACGTTTCTTCTCTATTTTTATTTGGCTATGAGGTTGCTGTGGGACAACATCTCTAAAATCCTTTAGGTTCTTCTTACCTACACAGAAAGTCAAGAAGGAATCCAAGAAGAACAAAAAAGAACTAGCTATCCTCCTAAAAGTCCAGATCTACCCTAGAGTCACTTCTATGACATTCCAAAGCTCACAGTAGTCACAGGCCAGCCCATGTCCAGTGGAAGGGAGACAAACTCTCCCTGTCAGTAG
This sequence comes from Murina feae, assembly GCA_004026665.1. Classification (NCBI taxonomy): domain Eukaryota; kingdom Metazoa; phylum Chordata; class Mammalia; order Chiroptera; family Vespertilionidae; genus Murina; species Murina feae. Next base: position 30,431 of record PVJC01004188.1, on the reverse strand, counting down.
AAAGGTTGACCAGCTCTAATCACCACGATTATTTAAGAGAATGGAGGGAGAGAATAAAGACCTGAATATAAGAGAGACAAATGCTTGGCCAACATGATACAGTCAACAGAGAACATTTACAACTAACAAATGATGAAAGGTAAAGCAGGGAGTCTCCCAGGGGTGAGGACGACGGAGCTCCTAGCACTAGGACGCTTGCATGCACGACTCCGGAGACCAGGTTCTGTGACGCAGGTCTAATTTTATTGAGGAAGTACAGCAGTCTTATAGGTGGAGGTGGCCAATCATGGAACGTCTTCTTAGGGAGCCAATGAGCGTAAAGGTTGGGGTACTATGTACGTGGCTCTGGGAGGGTCTCAGGCGGGAGTTGCCATCTTCTTGGTTTGCCAGAAAGACCTGAACTGCTGGAGTGAGCTCACAGCATTGCATCAGCCACTGCACCGAGATAAACCTCCCGTGCTCTACCTACAGAAAGGGATATATAAACCTATTATGTAGAGTTTGGGGTAAATACAAAAATAATGGCTTTAATAGAAGAATGTGGGCAATCTCTAGGAAGAGGATTTATGGGTAGGGAGAGATAGGCAAAGCTCCTGCTATATTTTATTTGCAGCGTTTTTGATAACAATTATTTTCACCATGCACATGAATAACTTTTCAGAAATAAAATTTAATTTCAAAAGAGTAATTTCTCTATTTTTTTCAAGTACAGTGAAAATTATACTTTAATGAATTAAGTATTCTCCTATTATTCTGTACAAAGTAACAAAACAACTCACCAGCAACTCTCTCTATAGCCAATACGATAGTTTATAGAAGAAGAAAAATAATCAAGACTGTAAATGTGCACATACTTTTTTTAACCAACATTTTTCACACTTCAAATGTGTTAAAATGCATGCCAATTTTATAATTAAATAACACCCTGGCTCATATTTGCATTGTGCCTTTGATAATGACTTTCCTGTACACACATTTTTTTATCCTCAACACAACTGCGTGACTTTTATTAAACAGACATTATTATTCTTTTTCTTTTCCAGAAGAAGAAAGTAAAATTTAATGAGCTGAGTCCTGCCCAAGCTCATACAATTTGTAAATGCCAGAGCTGCATTTGCTTTCCAGACCCTGGCCTCTTTCACCACATGCATATGGACTGTGAAACCTGTAGAAGACCAGGTTCAGAATGGGAGAGGCAAACAGTACTGAGAACATGTATGCAGCTATGGAAGAATGCTGTCCCATTGGGGCATGTCAGAGGGATAAGTATAGTCCTAAAAGGTATACTAGAAGCAATGCAGTTTTAGCAGTATGAGAAAACAGGGTCTACCTTGCTGCATACAGTGGGCAGAGAAGGATTCCAATTCAGTGACATTTCAATGAGAGCATTGAAAGTCTCCCTCTGTTAGGACAGGAGCATTATGTAGAACTCTCCTTCTAGACAGGGCCAAAGCATAAGTAATTTCAAATTGGCCAAGTTGCAAACTGGCAATTCAAAACCTTGTTCGAGGAAACGGTGATGATGTAATTTTTAATAGAAAAAAAAAAAAGGTGGGACCTGCATGGAGAAGTTTCAGAAGCATTTCATAACACAGGGGACTCACATGGTCCCCTAGGATAGACAGATGTGACAATCCCGCCTGCACTATCTGTGCAGACTCAGCTTATGGACCTGCACTCTGACTTTAAGGAGTAGGGTCACCGTCTTATAGAGATGGTGAGCCCTGAGGAGGGTGGGTTCCACACTCAGGCATGAATTACTAGGAAGATACTGCACCTCAAGGTCACAGAACACTCAACTAAATATTGATTAAATGATATTTTCCAAAGCACAGATGGCACACAAGCCAGTCTTAGGACAGAGTTGATATTTTAAGTTATGGTAGTTATTTGGTTATTTTTAAATGGGTTAGAATAAAACTAAAACTTCTTATCTGCTCTGAGATGTTGCAGCTATTGCTTGAGATGAAACTAGAGCAGGTACTTAAATTGTTGACATTAGTCAAATTAAAAGAGAGAAAAAAACAAAAAATAATGCAAGGAGGATATATGCAGGGTGGGCAAAAGTAGTTTTACAGTTGTTTGTATGGAAAATAATACATTAATAAAAATAATACAAGAATAAACTATGTTTTCATACTCACAACTGCAAATCCACTTTTGCCACACCCTGTAAATATGAAATTCTCAGAGGTGAGGAACAAAATAGAAAACAATGGAACAGAAAAGTCTTTCTGCTTCAAAAATGTAAGGATTTTTTTTTAAATACAAGAAACCCAATAACAAAACCACTAAATAGTTATAACAACACTGTAAGGAAAGAACTATAATTTTTCTTATTTAATAAAAAACAGCAGTTCAAAGAGATTGAATAACTTTCTAAGAACACAAAACTAATAGATAACCAGGATTCAAAGCACTTTCTGAGTAACCGCAAAGCCCATGGTATTCCATGGGCTGTGGTAGGAAATGATGGTTATGTTCTGAGCAGTTGGGACTAGAATTAGCATGTTGGATCCATCATTTCTAGTTGTATGACTGAGCATATTGCTGAGCCTCCATGTCTTGGTTTCTACCTCTGTAAAACAGGATTAATAATAGTAAACTGAGAAGATGTTGGCCAAAGGGTAGGAAGTTTTATTTATGTGGGATAAATAAGTTCTGGAGGTCAAATGTCCATCATGATGACCATCTACACTAATTAAAGAGAAACATGCAAATTGGTGTCACTCTGCTACACCCCAAGCCATGCCCACCAGCCAATCAGAGGGACCAAGATGGTGGCTGGCAGCTATGGAGCTGGAGCAAGCAGGAGGCTTGATTGGCCCAGCTATGGAGGAAGCCAAGCTTCCTGCCTGCCATTGCCAGCCCTGAGTTCTGCTCAAGGTAACAAAGTATCAATTATAGAGGATAAATCCCAGATTCCTGCTTCTAGCCAGCCTCGCTGGGATCTTGGGTCACTGGAGGCCTTGGCCAACCTGCAAACAACCATCAGCCCCTCACTCAGAATGGCCAGGCACCCCAGCAGGATCCACCCACCCTGAAGGGGGTGTGGCCAGCCTGAAAATGCCCCTCACCCAGGCTGGCCAGGCACCTCAGGGTGGATCCCCACCTTGAAGAGGCTGTGGCCAGCCTGCAAACAGCCATCAACCCCTCATCCAGGTTTTGGGAGCCTCTCCCGCCTACTTAGCAGTGCTAAGGATGTGCAACTGCAGCTTAGGCCTGCTTCCTGCTGGCTCCTGGGTTGCCAGAGGGATGTCTGACTGCCAGCTTAGGCCTGATCCCCCAGGGAGCAGGCCTAAGCCGGCAGGTGGACATCCCCCGAGGGGTCCCAGACTGTAAGAGGGCACAGGCCAGGCTGAGGAACCCCTCAAGTGCACAAATTTTTGTGCACCTGGCCTCTAGTCCTATATAATAAAGAGGCAATATGCAAATTAACTATCATTTCAACACACAAGATGGCCACTCCCATATGGTCAAAGATGGCTGTCCCCATATGGACAGAAGATGGCCACCATAAGATGGTCAGCAGGAGAGGGCAGTTGGGAGGGATGAGTTCTGCAAAGGAGGGCAGTTGGGGGCAACCAGGTCTGCAGGGGAGGACAGTTGGGAGGGACTCAAGCCAGCAGGGGAGGGGAGTTAGGGGAAACCAGGCCTGCAGGGAAGGACAGTTAGGGATGACAAGGCCTGCAGAAGAGGGAAGTTGGAGGCAACCAGGCTGGCAAAGAAGGACAGTTAGGTGCAACCAGGCTGGCAGGGGAGCAGTTAGGTGTCAATCAGGGTGGCAGGGGAGTGGTTAGAGGTGATCAGGCTAACAGGCAGAAGTGGTTAGGGGCAATCAGGCAGGCAGGCAGGTGAGTGGTTGGGAGCCAGCAGTCCTGGATTGTGAGAGGGATCCAAGATTGGTGAAGGGGCAGGCTGGAATGAGGAAACCACCTCCCCACCTGTGCACAAGTATTGTGCACCGGGCCTCTAGTAATTAATAATACTGTAGGATGTAGCTGAAATTTGCTAAAAGAGTAAACCTTAAGTGTTTGCACCACATGTTACACAACAGTAACTATGTGAAGTGAGGGGTATGTTAATTAGATTAATTATGGTAATCATTTCATATTGTATATAAATATCAAAATATCACCGTGTAAATATTTTTAAAAATTCAATGTTTGGAGACTTTCCCAATACGAAAGCCAAGAATGAATCAATGAATTATATTGTATTCATGGGATTCTTATACACATAGAATAATAGCCATAGTAAGTATTTAGCACATAACCTGATGTATAATAAGCTCTTGACAATAACCAAGCCATTGCTGCTACTGTTGACATGATCTCAGTATAATTTAATGCCAAAATGACACTCTTGGTGATAACTGTGTGGTGCTGTGCCTTTTATAGATAATTTTTCTATCTACAAATTTTATTTGTATTTAAAGCCTTATCCTGCCTTGTAAGCATACAAGTTTATATCTCTCATTTTCCTCTGGATTACTTTGTAGTTCACATTGTTCTTCAGATCTTAAAACGTTTTCAGATCTTCAGATATCATGTTCTTTAGGCTTGGTGTTTCTGTCCTTTCTCCCTTTTTCCAATGTGGGCCAGAACTCTGAAAGATGAGACCATGAGGGTAATAGCCTTCAGGTGTTGTGAGCCAGTTCTGCAGCAGTGTTGTACTTACTCTATCTCAGACATTCCTACAGAACATGTGGCATGGCTGCCTTCCGCAGCACTTAGCCATAAGGAATTAGGGGTGTAGAGAGGTTAAGTGACAGACCCACTCTTACCAACAGAATGTGGCAGGGCCACAATTCACACCCACTTACACCTGGTTCACAATGCAGAGCTTCAATCAGCACAGCAGAGTGCCCACTTTGACTCACGCTGACCTGAAATTCTGTTGGTCTTGGACTCCAAGGCTCACTCAGGGCTGTTAAGTTTCTTTGCTGATAATTCCCATAACACCTCTATGTTTTTACCAAGGACATTCCTAGTTTGGGTCTCAAGGATCAGGTCTTCCATATTTAAACATGAATCTAGGAAAGCATTCTCCTAGGACATCATCAGGGCAGAAAGGAAGGTTTTACATTTCAAAGTGGTATTTTTATTTCAGATAAATACACATTTCCTTCGACAAGTTTAATTTTTTTAATTGAGACTTGAGGTCTGGTAATGTTTGGTTATGTATTGGGTTTTATGTGACGATCATAAATTGCCAGCAAGAACCTCCAAAGCTCTCTGTAATTTATCAGGATTCTCAATACTCATCTCAAAATTTGGAGAATTTACTTTAATAGGGATAAAGACTCCCAATATTTCTTATAGTATTTTAATATGTATTTTTTATTGATTTGAGGGAGGAAGGGAGAGGGAGAAAGAGATAGAAACATCCATGATGAGAGAGAATCATGGATCAGCTGCCTCCTGCATCCCCCTGCTGGGGATTAAGCCTGCAACCCAGGCATGGGCCCTTGACTGGAATTGAATCCAGGACCCTTTAATCCACAGGCCAACACTCTATCCACTGAGCCAAGCCAGCTAGGGCAATATAGTTGTTGTTTTTAATGTGTGTGTGGATTTTTAGATTTAATTTTCAATCAGTTTACATTCAATGCAATTTTGTATTTGTTTCAGTTGTACAGCATAGTGTCCAGAAAATCGGGTACTTTACAAAGTGATCTATCCACCTGGCACTAAATATAGTTTTAAGGCTATTGAAGATACCTGAAATGTTGGGCTAGCACCAATCCCTGGCAAATATCATACCTGACAAGGTTTTCTTATGACTCAGTTCAGTGAAGAAAACTTCCAGGAAGAGAATGCTGAGTTGTATTTCTGTTCTGATTATGTTCATTGGTGATTAAGATTTCTCAACTTGCAAACAGGTATTATTCAAGCAATTGGCATTGATGATGACTGTGTTGACTTACATTGGCTGCCATTTTGAACAGTTATACTCCTTGAGAGTTTTGGCCTTAAATTATTGATTATTACAATTAACGTATGTGAACTATTATATTTCACAGTAAAGGAACTACCACTAAGCAGCATCCACCTGAGAGATTAGCACCAAGTAGTCCTCTTTCTCTGCTGTGAACTTCTCTCAAGTGCCTCATTTATATGTGGGCATTCAGTGATATTTGAAAAGGGAAGATGAGATTATGATAGCATTGACATTAAAATTCAAGTTCAGCCCTAATCGGTTTGGCTCGGTGGGTAGAGTGGTAGCCTGTGGACTGAAAGGTCCCAGGTTCGATTCCGGTCAAGGGCATGTACCTTGGTTGCGGGCACATCTCCAGTGGAAAGTGTGCAGGAGGCAACTGATCGATGTTTCTCTCTCATCAATGTTTCTAACTTTCTATCCCTCTCCTTTCCTCTCTGTAAAAAAATCAATAAAATTTATATTTAAAAAAAAATTCAAGTTCAGGAAAAGAGCAGACAGGGAGGGTTTGGGGGAAGTAGTCACTTATGTGCCTGGTATGGTTTTGAATCCTTGTGTGGATTCAATGTTTGTTCACACATTCACTTCAATTTATCTCTATCTTCTCTCTCTCTCTATCAAGACATTAAACCCTCCCATCTGTAGCCAGGGAAACCTAAGGTAAGTTTTAGATCACAAAAATGTTTATCCTTACTGGGTATGAACATTTGGGTGATTTTATTCTTATTTTTTCTTTCTACAGTTTTATTTTTAATTTTTATGTTTTTCTTTTAATTTATCTTTATTGTTGAAAGTATTACAAATGTCTCCCTTTCCCCCAATTGCTCCCCCTACTCCTCCCTTTCTTCTCTCTTCCACACCTGCACCCCAATATTGTCTGTGTCTATGGGTTATTCATATCTATATATATATATAAAAGTCCAGCGACCAAATGGCAGAATGACCAGAATGACCAGTCGACCAGTCACTATTATATGCACTGACCACCAGGGGGCAGACACTCAATGCAGGAGCTTCCATCTGGTGGTCAGTGTACTCCCACAGTGAGAGCGCCGCTTTGAGGCAGCCACTCGGCTGATCAGAATGAGTGGCACTCCCACAGAGGGCTGATTCCCACAGGCCACACCTCCCACCAATGCATGAATCCATCATGCACCAGGCCTCTAGTGTGTATGTATATATATTCTTTGGTTGATCTTTTCCCTCCACACCCTTCCCCCATTCCTTCTGAGGATTCTTAGTTTGCTCCATGCTTCCATGCCTCTGGATCTACTTTGTTTGTCAGTTTATTTTATTTATTATATTCTACATATAAGTGAGATCGTCTGATACTTGTCTTTCTCTGATTGACTTATTTCACTCAACATAATACTCTCCAGGTCCATCCAGGGTAAGAGATCTTTAATTAATGTTTTAATTAAAAATGCACTGTTCTCAAAATACTTATTCTTCAAATAAAGTGGGGTCTCCAAAACAGACTCTGAGTTGGTTTAGGGTACAGGGAGCACCTTGGGAACAACACCTGTGGAGCAGGCAGGACAAGCAGAACTGGGTGGAGTAGGTAAACTGTGATGCAGACCAAAGAGCATCAGCAGATTTACAAGAGAGTCTGAAGCTGAAATGGCCCGCCAACGTTCTCTCACATGGGCTAAAATCACCCACCTTTTCTATCACTCGAACCATATCAGCTGGATATGATTCACTCCAGGAAACTGTGTGATCTTGAGCAACATGGTTTTCTGTAGCACCAGGGCCTGCTTTATTTTTCTTTTTAATACTTCTTAGAGAGAGAGGAAGAGAGAAAGAGAAAAATAGAAATATTGATGTGAGAGAGAAACACCAATTAGTCAGCTCCTCTACACACCCTGATTGGGGATCAAACCTGCAACCCTTTTTGTGTACAGGATGATGCTCTGCCCAACTGAGCCAACAGCCGGGGCAGGGCCTGCTTTATAAGTGCATGGCCTTTGCAGAGGCTCTGCGTCCCATGCTTAGCAGGGCTGATGATGCTCACTTCACTGCTCTGCTATTGCTCCCTTGAAATTCTTAATAATTAAAAATCAGTCCCTGCATTTTCATTTTGCACTTGGCCCTGGGAGCAAACTAGGTAATGAGTCTTAGGTGGCACATCTCTGTGTCCTCTATGGTTCCTACTCTGTGAGAGTCTGATATGACCTGAGAGGTGGCCCAGCCATGAAACTGAGTTGGTGGATGCTACTCCACAGCTGTGTGGAAAACAGAATAAGAATCCTGAGATCCTCATAAATAGAAGGACATTTCACATCATTTAGCTAGTTATGTCTAAATAAATGTAATTAGGAGTTAGTGAAATTAAGTAACTGAATCAAAATATGGTATAAAAAAACTTTTTTTCTCCTTTATGTTGGGACTTCTTTGTGTTTCATTTTGGTGTTGAGTGTTAAGTTAATTCAGGGCTGATTTCTTTACATCATCCCTTTTTATCCCTTTTCTTTTAGCTTGTTGGTAACAGAACCAGAAACAGAATAGATAAGAGGAGTTGCTCCAACTTCAGCCATTTTTTAAAGTGAAGAAAATAAAGCTGTGCAAGGACATTGCCCAAGGTCACACAGCAGGGCCAACCCATGAACTAGCACTCAGCTCTCCTAATTTTAAATAAGGTATTTTTTTCACTATATTTGATATAGAATTTCTTCACTGTGTTACATGCTTAATTTTTCAGTAGCTTGGAACATTTCTAATAAATCGAGTCTATATGAAGATCTATATTAAAAAAGTGGACGGCAGATTTATGAGGTGACTCTCAAAGCTGCAAATGCTGTCATTCTCTCTACGGAGTTCTAGTTGTCAGCTGATGCACCTGGTAGGTTTCATTGCAAATGGCTGCAGTGAATCCACATCAAGATGCTACCTGTTCCTCTTTGTATGAACAGAGAGTTGTCAAAACAGGAAGTCAGATTATAATGGATCCACAGAATCAGCCTGAGGCTGTATTTGCACATCTGGTAACTGAGTATGACATGCCCAGAAATGGGAACCTTCATAACAATTTACAGGGCAGAAACTGTTATTCTGCCTCATAGACACACTTTGTTGATAAAGGGCTGATGGTTTGAAATGCAGCCAACATGAAAATTCATGCCAAATATCATTGCTATTGGGGATGGTTGGAAATTGAAGTTTTCAGGCCAATGATTCTTTTCCTAGAAGCTAAAATAAATCTGGCACAGTGGAATATAATCTTGGGTATAGGCCAGATGTGGTCACAAAACTTTGGGTAGCCAATAAGAAGTCAAAATAAACTGCCCCTAGCATTTCAAATCTCTAGCAATCTCAAATGACAATGTCGTATTGTTTTCCTGATGTCTTAAATGTCTGTGCATTTTGCCTTGTTTCTTCCTATAACTATACATGTTTGCTTCAGTCTTCAACTAGGAAAAATAATAATAAATAATAAAACTAACTTCTAGCTACGAGTAGCATTCTTGCAAAAGAGGAGTCAAATTGGTGAATTATCGTATTTATTTCTTGGTCACCTCACCTGTGTCCTTTCCATCTTTTTACTTTTGGAAATTCATGCCCACACAATAAATTTAAAAGTTGGTTAAACCTACTTCCAGAAGTGAGGCCCAGTGTCTTGAACTATCACCACATGATCTGGCCACCATAGCCAGGTTAGAGCCTCCAACATGTTGTGACTTCTGCAAGGAGGCAGTTCTTTTCTCCTCAGGCCCTGATGGTGAAAACATGCAGGGCTTAGAGCCATTTTGCCACCATTAGAAAAGCCAGACTAATGGTGAAGCTAATATACAAGAGATCAGATATGATAAAATAAGCACTGATAACCTAGCTTGAGCTATATAGATGAAGCCAGATATTTGCACTTCTCAGTTATTTCGTACCCAACACTCCCTTTGTGGTTTAGCCAAACTGAGTATCTGTTCGTATTTCCCAGCATAAAAAGTAAATGTTATTAAATTATCTGTAAACTCTAAGTTATCTACTCTAATCAAAGCGTAATATTGAAATTGACCATTTCTTTGAGATGCCTAAGCCACGTCCACCAGCCAATCAGAGTGACTGTATGCAAATTAGCCCAGCCAAGATGGTGAGGCCACAACCCCGGGAGAAGCCGCACACCATGGCCCAGCAGGGCAGACTGAAGACCTCTGCCCTGGGATCCAGGCAGCAGTCATGGGGCGGGAGAAGCGAACCCACACTGGGGTCCAGGGGAGACAGAAGCTGTGCCATTGGAGGGTCCCCGAATGGAGGGATGGGTGGTCCAGAGGTAAAGGTGTTCCTACTTTGCAGCTGCAGTGTTGGGGCTGCATGGGCAGCTGACACCTGGCTGGGGCTAAGCCCTGAGCTGGGGGTTAACACCCCCTCCCCATGGAAGCTTTCAGGAGGAAAGGAGGGCTGCTCCCTCTCTCATACACACACACACACACTCCTGGGCCCACTCTCTCACTGGCTCCATTTTCTCTGCCACAGGGGCAGGGGTCTCCTGTGAGAGGCCCTGGTCTCCCTTCAGAGCTGGGGTGAACCCCCCGGGGAGCCAAGAGATGGAGAGATGGGCAGGGGGCGGGCAGAAGGAACAGCAGCCCTGAAGAGTTTGGGGGGAAGTAACCAGGTGAGGGAGGGGTGGAACAGGATGGAGGGAAGAACTTTATAAAAGAGTCAGTGGACAGCAGAGTTAAAAAAAATAAGGTGTATGAGTGAACTGTAGGGCCTATAATGAAAACCAAGTATAGTTGTGTACTGGGGACAGATTTTAAAAGTAGAAGTCAGAAAAGAAAAAAAGATAAATGACAGTGGATAATTAGGCAGGTAGATAGATAGGTATTAAAACAGTGGAATTAAGTAGAGAAGAATGTATGGCAAAGGTAGGATGAGAGAAAAAGAGTGAGGGAAGAAAAGTTATAAAGGGGGAGCTGGTAGAGCTTAAAAGGACAATGGGAAGAAGGAAGGAATGGGGGAGGGAGCAAGGCAGGTCAGAAGGAGGAAGTGAAGAAAAAAATTAAGGTGGGAAGGAAGGAAAAGGGGAGGTAAAGATAAAGGAAAGAAGGAATGTGGGAAGGAAAAGGGGAGGTAAAGATAAAGGAAAGAAGGAATGTGGGAAGGGAAGGAGGGTAGTAGAAAAATGGGAAGAATGATGATGGAACAGAAGCAGGAAATAAGGAGGAAAGAAAAGTTTATAAATGATGAGTCAGTAGAAAAAGTGTTGCATAAAGGAGAAAAACTGTGTGAGAGGAAGAAGCCAATAAGGAAGTCAAATACAATTGTGCGTGAAGGGGATAAGATTAAAAAAGAAAGTTAATAGAGGTGACCAGGAGGGCAGGGTGGGGCAGTTAGGGGGATCAGACAGGCAGGCAGGCAGAGTGGTTAGGGCAGGCAGGCAGGTTAGCAGTTAAGTGCCAGAGTTCCTGGATTGTGAGAGTTCCCAAGAACTCCATATTGGAGAGGGTGCAGGTCGGGCTGAGGGACTGCCCTGCCTGCCCCCCATGCACAAATTTTGTGCACCAGGCCCCTAGTTCATATTATAGTACCTGTTCATTTGCCAAAATGTGATTAGCCTAGCACCTATTACGTGTAGGATACTATAGTGGTCTCTAGATGCAAACCAATGGATCAATTCCAGTATTTTGTAGTCATCAACTTCCTTCACTTTCTCCAGCAGCGTGAAGACAGCTCATTACATGCCAGGCTAAAGGGATTTCAATTATACAACTTTATAAGGCAGAGATACAATATGAAGGTTTCCAGAGTGTCCAAATACATAGTTTGAGGAGACTCAGGACTATACTTTAATTTCTTCATGCCAATTTCTTACCTATGATCATAACTTATCTTCATATATAAAAATATTGATATCAAAACTGCTTTTTTCTCTTTATAGAATGACTACAGGTTATTTAGAAGCAACAGTGAAAGTAAAACCTAAGGTCCAAACATCTCAATATTTTGAATAGATTCCATCCTAGACAGTCTTATCTTATTGAACTAAGCTCTCACCATGCTTCATGATTTCAACTATGTATATAATAGTGATTCCAAGAGCCATATCTTCATCAAAGGCCCTCTTCCATGCTCCAAACACTTATGTCAAACATAGTTCAGATTCATCCAGCTGGATGTCACACTGAGGCATCTCAATCGTTCTAAACTCAGCAGTTCCAAACCAGAATCCTTCATCTTTCTTCAAAGTGTATCCCTTTCTCTTCTATGTAATTAGTGGTTTCTAGTTGCCTAAGCTAGAAATAACATATTTATTTCCAGCTTCTTCCAAACATTTGCTCTTGTCCATAATTGGCTACTAAGGCTTATCAGATTTTTTCTTAATTGTGTCACTAATTCACTTCCTCATTTCAATTCTCACTGAGCTACTTGAGATCTTTATTGCTTTCTAATTAAACTTCCATTTAACTGCTCTCCAATTTATCTACAACTTTACCACTAGGATTATATTTTTACAAAATAAATTAATCATATTACTTCTCTACCTAAAATTATTTCAGCACCCACTTATGTACAACCTGAAAACTCTTATTCATTTCCTATTAGTGAATTCAGAAGGTTGGAAAAGGTTAACATGATCCAGAAAATCCACTTATATATTTAAAGGACATAAAATCAATATTTCAAAGACATATCTGCATTCTCATGTTCATTGCAGCATTATTCACAGTAGCCAAGACATGGACACAACCTGAGTGTCTATCAATAGATGAATAGACAAAATGCAGGCATAAAAAAGGAAATTTTGCCATTTACAATAACATGAATAGACTTTGAGTACATTATGTTAGGTAAAATAAGTCAGACAGAAAAAGACAAGTACTGTATGATCTCACTTATATGTAAAATATAAGAACATAGAACCCATAAAAACAGAGCATAGCATAGTAATTGTCAGAAACCAGGGAGTGGGGGTCAGGGGATGGAGAGATGTTGGCCAAAGAGTACAAACTTTCAATTATAAGATGAATACATTCCATAGATCTAATAAACAACATTGTGATTATCTACTCTAATAAAAGAGTAATGTTGAAATTGACTGTTTTCTGGGATGCCTAAGCCACGCCTACCAGCCAATCAGAGAGGCTGTATGCAAATTAACCCAGCCAAGATGGAGGCCAACCACCACAGAACTAGATCTAACAGGAGGCTTTCGTTGCACCAGGAGTAAACTGTCTGCTTGGGCCAGCTGGGCCTGTCTCTGCTCAAGGCAACATAGTTGCAATTATAGAAGCCACAGAGCTGAAGCAAACAGGAGGCTTCCGTTGCACCAGAGATGGAGGAGACTGTCTGCCTAGGCTGGCTGGGTCTCTACTAAGGCAACATTGTTTCAATTATAGAAGCCACGGAGCTGAAGCAAACAGGAGGCTTCGTTACCTGCCTAGGCCTCAGCTTAAAGCAACAGTGTTTCAATTATAGAAGATAAATAAACGCCAGAAACCTTTTTCCAGCCAGCCTTGCTGAGACATTGGGTCAATGGGAGCTGTGGGCAGCCTAAAAGCCTGCAAAAGGCCCTCAGCCCCTCACCCAGGCTGGCCAGGCACGCCAGCAGGTGGACATCCCCTGAGGTCCCAGGCTGCGAGAGGGCACAGGACAGGCTAAGGGACCTCCCGATGAGAGGACAGGATGAGAGGACTGGAGATTACATAAAAATTTGTGCACCAGTCCCCTAGTAGTTAATAAAACTGCTTTGCATACTCAAATGTTGGTATGAGAGTATAACTTATATGTTCCCATCATAAAAACAAAAAATGGTAAGTATGTGAGGTGACAGTTGTGTTAACTAACCTTATTATGGTAAACATTTCCCCAATCATCACACTGTGCACCTTAAACTGACACAACATTAGATGTCAATTATATTTCAATAAATCTGGAAATAAAACAGGCTCATATGTAGGCACACAGAAGCTCATGCAATCCATAACAAACACAGATGCCCACTTGTTATTAGTTACACACTTCTCAGTACTCAGAGACAACTGTAACACATAAATAAGCACATAACTGCAATGACAGCAAGGCATATTGGAACATATTTAGATCCAAAGAAGTAGGAGATCCAAAGAGAGAGGGAGAAAGAGAGGGAGAGAGAGAGGGAGAGGGAGAGGGAGAAAGAGAGGGAGAAGGAGAGGGAGAGGGAGAGGGAGAGGGAGAGGGAGAGGGAATACTTGAAAAGTTTAAAGTAAAGATAAAAAGACAAATTAATTAAAAATGTATATTTATATAGATATATTCAGAAAAAGAAGACATATATTCATCCTCTACAGATCAAAAGACACATTTTTTTGGGGTAATAAATTTAACATTATATCATGCATTACTTAGTTTGTCCATGAAATTGTCATAATTGATAAATGTAAATTTTGTAAGGATGCGAAAGATGATAAAAAAAATTCTAGAAAGAATGTTAAGGAGTCTCAAAAGAATGCTTGTACCATTTTTACCCTAAAAGTCCTTAAGAAATCTTTTCAAAATAATCCAAAATTTATTATTTCTTCTTGGCCTTCATATCTCTATGACAAGATTATCACCAAGGTCTAATCAAGCAATAAAAATTTTATGGCTGTAATAAAGCACAGAATGAAATATCAAGACCCCAAAATGTATGCTCCAGAGATCAAGTATGAAGAAAAGTTAGGAAGGAAAAAGATAATTATTGCCTGGAGTCATTCATAGAGGCAGGCCTCACAGAAGATGTGGCACATGAGCCTTGTCATTATGGTGCATATGTAGGTGGTGGGGTTTTGTTTTCCTTTTGTTTTGCTTGTCCAGTCCATTTTCCAATTCTGGGAACCTCCCTCTAATCCTGCTTTCCTATTTGATTTAGTTTGGGACAAATTTTAACTAGTACCCCTGAAACCATGGGATGGGCTCTGGCATAGGGTTTGGTCAAAAAATATTACTTAGTTTTTTTCAGAGTGTATAATAAATTTGGGCCAATAGAGTGAAACATGAGACTTTCAGTAGAACATTTGTGGAAAAGAAATTATCTTTTACTGGAGTCGCTAAGCGAGTTGGATAAAGTCTGGAGCTATGGATGATCACCATGACAACTCATGAGAGAAACTTAGAGAGAGAGAGGCCCAAGACACAAATTCCAGAGACAGCTTCATGATTTCTTGGATCCATTCATACCTGAAGGAACTAGACATCCCCCTGGACTTTTATATTATTCACAAATTCTTTTTACTGTTCAATCCCATTTGAGGAGTTTCTATTTTTTTGTGTGTGCCCAAAAGAGTCCTGACTAATAACAATGCAAATGTAACTGGATCAACATAGTTGGAAGAAAACAATGTAGGCATTCCAAATGAGCCCTGTCCATCACAAGCAAAGGCCATGTGAGGGATCAGGAGGTACAATGAAGAGAGGACTGGAGATTACATAATGAGGCAGAATATAAGATAAATATATGCAGGGCCAACAAAATACTTCATAACATCCTCAGGTGAGACTTTAAAATACATTGATGGAAGACCACTGATGTCAGGAAATCATGAAAGATTTTTGAACAGCAGCCATATTGACAAGATTATATTTCCATAGCATTTTACAGCTTCCAGAGTGATTACCTATCACTATCTTGTTTGAATGATCTTTTGAAGACATTAATAGTATTATACCTATTTTAAATATGGATGAACTGGTGTTTAGAAAGGTTATATAAAACATATATCACATCTCTGCTGCCTAACCTTCAACAGTTTTTCATTGTTCTTAGAATAAATTCAAACCCCTTACCGGAGACTAATTCCTGCATGATCTGACCCCCTACTTGCTGCCTAGCTTCATCCCACACTATGCCTTGTATATACTCCCTACCTTACTCCAGGATACAGAGCTCCAAGATATGGTCATCTTCCAGTTCCTCAAAAGCTCTATATTTTTCAGGACTCTTAACACATGCTCTTCCTCTGCCTAGAGGAACACATACATAACAAACACACAAATAGTTTTAAGTTTTGTATTAGCCACATAAAAGTAAAAAGCAGCAGTGAAAATTAATTTGAATGATGCACTTTAACCCAAATATTAAAGTACTTCAACATGCAATGAATAAAATATTATGAAATCGATTTATTTTTTCATACAAAGTAATTGAAATTTGATGTGTGTTTTATACTTATAGCCCATGTTCATTTGGACTAGCCAGATTTCATAGTGTTCAAACAGGAATATGTGAGTAGTAGCTACCATATTGGACAGTAAAAGTATTTTTTGACAAAGTTTATATTGGACTAAATGTTTGTTGTTGTTTTTCCTAGACACCAGCATATGGGACTTCACAGGAAGACTAGAGCAAACATAGAACAAATAAAATAATTACTTTATATCTGCCTATCTGTGTGACCATGTGAGTTAATGTTTCAACCCCATGTTTCTAAATGACTTAAAATAATGGTTGGGACAGAATTAGAACTCAAAGAGTGTGAACTATTCTTATTATTATTATTTATTTTTAATCCCCATCTCAGGATTTGCTTAGAGAGAGGGAGGGAGAAAGAGAAACTTTGATCAGTTACCTTCCACACCCGATGTCTGGGGATCAAACCCACAACCCAGGTATGTGTTCTGACTGGGATTCTAACCAGCACAAGATGATGCTCAAACAACTGAGTCACTCCATATGGGATCCTATTATCAATATTTTTAATAGCAGGAAAGAATGGGGGCCCAGGGCTCCTGACTTCTAGCCAAATACCATTTCCCGGATCCTAGGGGGTCGCCCATATTGACAATGCATTGACGCTGAGCACTGTGTCATGGGTAGCCAGCAGCAGCATGGAAATGTGCATGCTGGATTCTGGTGCTGTAAGATCTAAGCTGCTTCAAATCACTGCTTGCAGGACAAAGTACTGAAGAATAATACAATTTCATTTCCCTGGCTTGACCTTTAAATCCATGCATGGTGCCTCCGCTCTGCAGCCCGGGCTGGGAAGGACCTCCAAGCTCTTATTAAAGATGAAGGGTCCTGCTTATGAACAGAAGCACTGGATGCCTGTCAAGGACGAAAGTCAGTGCTGGGAGACCCTGGTGTTACGTGAATGTGATCCCATCAATGAGTGAGTTAATGGTGCCATATTTGAGCTACATTCCCACTAATGAATCAACTGGGGAAAAAAATGAAGGCTAAAATACTTCATAACATCCTCAGAACTGACAATTGGAAAAAAGAAGCATCTTCTTAAAGCAAGAAGACTTCTTGAGGACAGCTAGAGTAACCAAGTCAAAGCCAATGATTACATAGAAGGGAGAGGATAATACTGAATGGTAAAGACCTAATTAAGTCTATTTTGTAGACATAAATCCCCAAGATACATTTGTTTTCCTACTCACTAAATATGTTTAAAGGTTACCTAGTCTCTCAGGAAACTGGCCCTTATATTAATAACTCACTGAAATACAGTAGACATGGATGCTCTGACCACTGGCTTGAGAGAATCATTGGTAGCGAACATAGGATCCTCCTTCACAATCTCTCCACAAGATAATAAGCAAAATCTGCACTTTTTCACACTGGGCAGCAACACGTAAGGGATTGGGTGTGCAGTGGATCATAGAACTGTTATCAGCAGTTGAAAATGGTAACTTTATGCATTCCCTTATCACACTGCAGTTGCTTGTCTACTATGAGCAAGGTACTGTGATAGATTCTGAGGCTAGGAAACAAATGTTGTCCTGCATCCATTTTTTAATATATATTTTTATTGATTTCAGAGAGGAAGGGAGAGGGAGAGAGAGATAGAAACATCAATGATGAGAATCATCGATAGGCTGCCTCCTGCACTCCCTATTCTGGGGATTGAGCCACAACTTGGGCATGTGCTCGTGACCAGAATTGAACCTGGGGCCCTTCAGTCCACAGGCCGATGCTCTATCTACTGTCAAATTAGATAGTTGTCCTGCCTCCATTTAACTTACAGTCACATGAAGAGGGAAATAACATTTATCAAATATAGCATCCTCAAATAACATTTTGTTCAACATCAATTTGTTATACTAATGAGATGCTTGAGATGCCATAGGAAAATAACTCTTGTGTGTATCAATTAGCCTATGGTGAAATTGTTTTTACTATATGTTGTTTTGCTTAAAGTCATAGAATCTATCAATGATGTGGAGTCCTTACTGCAATTACATAATAATAAATAACCTTAATAACTTAGGTAGATGAAACACTTTGTTCCAAGATCTGTGATAAGCCCTTCAAATACACCACCTTCATTAATATTTCCACTTAAAATTAACAACAAATTGTAACTAAGGTGAGAGCCATATAGAAAGGAGCACGGTTATGGTAGCGCATAACAAGAGGCTTTAACCAATTTGAGAGAACAGTGAGGAAAGGACAGTGAGCAATAGCATTCTGGTGAACAACTAGCATTATAGAGGAAAAAGTGTGATGTGTAGTGTTTGCCCATTTCCATGGTATAAATATTCCCTCCGTGCCTTCTTGAAGCTTCCATTGTGATGTCACTCAGGGAACTGAGAACAGAGGCACGCAATCAGCCCTCCATATGAACAGATGCAATCTAGCATGAGCATGTCACTACAATAAGATATGTTTAGAGAAGACAGGCAACCAGTTGAATGGGTCCCTTCACCAGTGGGTATTTACATCCATTTTCTGACACAGGTGGAGATGGGGCTGTCCTTAGAAATATTGTAAGGCATAAAAGCACGCTGAGAATCTACCTGTAGAATGAGTAAATGCCTTGCCTATACAAATAAACTATAAATTTTATAATTAATCTTATGACTAATCACATAACACATTAAAGTTCTGATAAGCTCAGTTTAGCCTTTAGTCATAAAGTACATTATTAATAGGGAAATATAACTTGTCTAATCCTGGAAATGAAACATTGATGCTGGGTCTAGAAAATGCATACATTTTCTCAGTGATGAAAGGGAAATAAGGATATTCCAAAGGAGAATTCCATGTATAGCTGATTCAGATAGTCCAGAGGCATGGGGAGGTAAAACACAATCTTCTTAGGAAGACAGTGCAGTGAGGGCGGTGAACTGGGACCAGAGGTAAGAGTTCAGTGCATTGTGTGGGTAGTGTAATTACATCCCTGTTCTATCAGCCTTTCCATGAAGAACATTTTTCCCAGAGTAGCATGAGAAAACTTGCCTTTTAGAAGAATCTTTTTTGTGTTAATATGGAAGGCAGCTGCAGAAGTAAAAATCTCAGGACAGGAAGATAAGGCTATGAGAATAGTTTGGAAACAAATGATTAGGACACAGCCAGGGGCGATGGCAAAGGGAGACCAGGATGAAAGCAGTTCCCACCCATTGTTCCTGCACACAGGTGGGCACTCCTGGTGAATTCTCTCCTGACCATTTGATGACACAAAGATGATGGATATGGAAAAAAAACATACCAACATCCTACAAAGAAAACTGGTAAAACAAATAATGAATCTGTCAACTTTTTTGCCTTTGGGTCACTGTCTGTGAACAAACGTTGTAATTAAGATTATATTTACAATTATCACCAAAAAGCACTTGGAGGAATCTGTGTTTTGTTTCACCTACTTATGCCAGAGAACTTCAGCTTAAGGCCTTTGACTTAGAGAGTAACAGGAGGGGAAAAAAAATCTGTTTACAAATTAAAGATTTAGAACAGATACTTTTTGTAGTGAGATTAACCTAAATAATGCTTAGTTTCCTCATTTCCAAAATTGTAGAATTAGTTTTTTTTTTTTTTTTAACATTTTGGATTTAAATCTATGTGTGACAGCAAGAAATAAAATCAAAAAGTGGAATACATTAAATAGGTGAGTTCCTAATTGATTTCTATATTCAAGTTTTGCATAATGTTTAGCACCTCTAGACAACATCAAGCCTTAAAGGAAATTCTGTTAAGACAGAATTCTTAAAGGAATATGCTTATATTATTTTGTCCTCTCTAGGCCCAATGATTCACTTCTTTCTTTATGCCCATATCTTTTAGACCTGCTGATCCAAGTCTCTACCATGTGCCCCATGGAGCTCCCAAGAATTTGTAAAGGAGACTATTCATTCAACAAGCATTTAATAACACCTACTGTTGTTAGACACTAATTTAGGGACTTGGTGAACAACACGGACAATTCCTGCCCTACCTTAAAATGGAAAGGAATGGGTTCCCAGGGCTCCAATTGTTAACTGTCCACTGTCAGATTTACTTTGGGAGTTAGTGGTCTGTTATAACCTCTCCTTTAAAAACATGAGCCAACACTAGTTGGAAATAATTGGTTTATGTTAAACTTATACCTTATGATTGAAAATCTATGGTCCAAATAAAGCATCCATATGGCCTCAGGTTGCATCCAGCTAGTGGCAGAGCCTGGACTAGAATCCAAAGCTATGGGTTTCCAAGTGATTGCTGTTCACTCTCCCACATCATGTTTCTGCTCTCTCTTCCCTTGGCAGACTGGCTAGCGTAAGCTCACAGATTTGGAGGAGTCTTAGTCTAAATTTCTGATAAATTAAATACATTTTCCTGGCCTCGGTTTCCTCATTCATAATATGAGGATACATGTGGTTTGGTAAATCAGATCAGCTGAAGTATTTTGTATACAATCTGTAAACTATAAAATATTCTACAGATGTTACCAATTAAACCTGAGACCTTATGTCTGTACTGATACTCATCAAAGCAAAAGATTGAAGGATGGAATAATAAAAGCAAACTTCAAGGAAAATAATATATACCAACTAGAGGCCTAGTGCACAAAAATGTGTGCATTCGGTGGGGGGGAGTCTCTCATCCTGGCCTGTGCCCTCTCGAGATCTGGGACTCCTCGGGAGATGTCCACCTGCTGGCTTAGGCCCACTCCTCAGGGGATTAGGCCTAAGCTGGCAGTCATACATCCCTCTGGCAGTCCAGGAGCCCTTGGGGGATGTCCACTTGCCAGCCAGAAGCAGGCCTAAGCTGCAGTCAGACATCCTTAGCACTGCTGAGGAGGCAGAAGAGGCTCCCACTATCACCACTGTCCTGGCAGCCATCAGCCTGGCTTGTGGCTGAGCAGAGTTCCCCTTGTGGGAGCACACTGACCACCAGGGGGCAGCTCCTGCATTGAACATCTGCCCCCTGGTGGTCAGTGTGTGTCATAGTGAGCAGTCATCCCCAGTCATTCTGCTGTTAGGGTTAATTTGCATATTACCCTTTTATTATATAGGATTAATCAAATTGTTATAGTTGGAGCAAAAAAATAAAAACTAAAAATATGTGGGTTGCTTCCTGGTCTTTCTTCTTCTTGTGTGATGTCAACTGAGAAGGGTTCTACCTGCACTGTTTCAGGTGTGAACTCTAGAGAGTTAGACTTGAGTGCTTTAAGTTCTCTAAGTCTCCATTGCTTCAACTATAAAACTGAGATGAAACTACAGAACCTACTTCATTGGGCTGCTCTTTGACATGGTGCTTTTAAAGCATCTAGTACAATGTCTAGGACATAGTAGGTGCTCAATAACAATCACCTATTATTTTGAATTCTAAAATATTGACAATAATTCTTACTTCATAGGCTAGTCATTAGAATCAAATGAATGAAGGTTAATTGCATATCCAATAAGAGACTGGCATAGATAAAACATGGACAATATGTTCTTTCTCTTCCTCTTTCCTGACATGTAAAACCAACTGCAAGAACAGTGTTTGGTGTTAGGGGCATGTCATAAATCCATTCTTCTCAGTCCATGGCTCCAAAATTTTAGGGCATGCCACAATCTTCTTGAGATTTACAATAGAAAATAAAAGCATCACCCTTGGTCCCAGCTCCTGGGGAAAGGAAACCCAAAATCTGACTTCTTACAGATTATATCAATGCAAATAACACAAATAATAAGTTAAAATTTCCTGAGTGGTCTGAGCCCTTGTTACTCAAAGTATAACCCTTGTTCCAACAGAAATAGCACCGCCCAGGGATTTGCTAGAAACAGAGAATCTCGGTAAGGTCCCCAGATAAATTCCGTGTATGACCCTCTCTGAGGAGTTAGGTGACTAATGCTCCTATGGATCTCTTATCTTCTTTCTTTACAATATAATACTTTTGTTATATATCACCATAAATGACAGGTTTCTACGAGACTGGTAGAAAAACTGGGCATGTTAAAATATCTCAACATTTTTACAAAGTTATTGTCAGAGATTTTGTCCATTATATTTTTTCAATGCCTTTTATTAAAAGACTACTTTTATTAAAAGTAGAATAATGCTTGTAAAATCACTTTCTCCTGATAATTTAACTTTTATCTTAAAAAAATGGGAGCAAAAAATAATTAGGATTTTTTTTCCATTGGCTGTTATCTCAAAATTAAATTTGATATTCAAGGACAGTAATTCTACTAGTCTAGGTTTTGGATGTGTTAATCATTCTCTCTACTAGCATAGTTCTAGCTTTTCTGTTGCTCTTTTAAAGATTTTTTTTAAACAGGTATAATTTATATATTATAAAGTGAACAAACCTCTTTGCATATGTACATACCTATGTAGATACTACCCAAACAAGACATAGACTATTTCCATTTTCATGTTCCTGTAAGCTTGCTTTACACCCCTTCCCAATCAATAGTTCCTAACTTCAAATTCATTATTCTGAATTCTTCACATAGATTCATTTTGGCTACTTTTGAACTGAATATAAATTAAATCATAGAGTATACAATATTTTGTGTCTGGTTTCTCTTATTTAATACAATGTATGTCTTTAAAACCTAGTTGTGTTATTGTGTTTATCAGAGTTTTTCCTTTGTATTGTTGCATAGTATTTCATTTTTCACAATTTTTTTATCTATGTATTGGATACATACATAGAAATAAATTGCCCTTTTAATAGTCTTGTATGTATGTGTAAATCCTTTCTGGATACAGGTAGGTTATACATGAAGATTGGAAGGAAAGGGAAAAAAAAAGCAAGAAGGAAGATGTATAATAGAAAAAAAAGAATAAAGACAACAATATAATAGCATTTAAAGATTAGAAGTCTGTTATAGTATGGGGGAAAGTGCTGGTTAAGCAGTCTGGAACCCTGGAATTCTTCTACCTTAGGCAAGTCACTTCCTTCTGGAGCTTAACTGATTATTCACCCAACAGATGGTTGGTTGATTAGATGTCCTCAGTGGTTCTTTCTACCTTAGTAATCTAGGAATTTAACAAGAATTTTTAAAATGAATTATCTACCTGTTTAAAAAGGAAACACATTAAAGAGTTCTTTGTGATTAATACATTGTTGGGGAGGAGACTTCTAGAATTTTTCCTTCAAATGTTAAAGATGTTGATGCCTGGACATCAACCACTACTCTTTCTGAATTCCTCTCTCAGAATGAGGCGTTGCTGAGCTCACTGACCAAAGTCCATGTAGTCACTGAGACGCACTTACTGGTGGGTAAGGCTGTCTGTGCCTTATAGGACAGAAACCCAGGTGGCCCCATTTCTTTCTCATCCTGTCTTCTGGTGCAGTAAACTCTCCTGAGCTCTGAGGCTGATGGTCCACCCCATTTGCTTGGCTGGATGAATAAGTTCAGGGAACTTTACATCTTCCTTCCCCTATGGGTGTCCTTTAGCCCAAGAGTTCCAAAATTTAAATCAAGGGAGGCAAGACACATCATTTCATCCCTAATTATCAAACCCTACTTTAAAGTTACCAGAGAACTGTATATTAGTAGTACTTAGTTCTTGGTTACTAACAAAACATTTTTCTTCCAGTTGAGGTCCCCCCCTTATGTGTGGCACTCTCTTAATAAAGAACCCCAGGAAAGAAAAGGCTTTCAGAGAGAGGATTCTGAAAGGTCACAGAAATTTTACGTGCAGGGTGATCAAAGGTTGTGCCAGGACAGGTGAGTTATTAAAAGGAGGAGGTGTGGGGAGAATCCTGGCGTTGATCCTGGCTGCCAGGGAACAAGCTCTATGTGCATTCCAATGTCAAGCCCCACAGCTTCAGATCATGAGGGCTGCTTGGATTAGGGCACCAATGGAAACCAGGTGTTAAGGAGAGGCAGGGGCTCTGGGAACCACATCCCATCTCCAGACTCACCTGCAGGAAGATCAGATCATGTCCTGGAGTGCTGACCCTGCCTGAACATTTCTCTCTATAGAACACATTCATCTGTCCCTGACATCTTTTTATTATTTTAAGAATTTATATACCCACTCCAGATGGGATAAAAAAAGACATTGAAAATGATTAAGTCACCTGCCCTAGCACACATAGCTAGTAAGTGGTGAAGTCAACATTAGGCTGGCTGACTGCAAAGCCGTGACATCTCTGTAATGAGCAGCTGGCTCCATCTATCTTTCTACAGATGAAGACACTGTAGTCTGGGAAGCCTAAGTGAGATGTCAGAGTGAGGAGTAGAATCGGGAATTCCTCACCCACTATAGCAGGCGTTCTCAACCTGTGGGTCACGACCTCTTTGGCAGTCGAACAACCCTTTCACAGAGGTCACCTAAGACCATCCTGCATATCAGATATTTACATTATGATTCATAACAATAGCAGCATTACAGTTATGAAGTAACAACGAAAATAATTTTATGGTTGGGTCACAATAGGAACTGTATTTAAAGGGCCAGAAGGTTGAGAACCACTGCACTGTAGGATCAGCACCAGTCCTTCTGCCTCATCTTGTTAATGCCAAAACAAAGTCCCTGTGCTTTCTAAGACATTCTGAAATGTCATGAAGGGATTGTTTTGTCATCTCTCTTTTAAGGACTTGGGTACTAGAGTCACATTGTCTGGATTTGAAGCAAAACTCTGCCATTTGGGGTGCCACATTAGTTTTTCTATTCTTTAGGGTCTTCATCTATAAAAATGGGGAAAATAGCAGTACCTTTTTATCCAGTGCTAGGAATACTAAATTAAATAATCCACTTAATTTTTTAAAATATGTTTTTATTGGTTTGAGAAAGAGAGGAAGGAAGAGGGATAGTGAGATAGAAATATTTTTTTTAATATATTTCATTGATTTTTTACAGAGAGGAAGGGAGAGGGACAGAGAGTTAGAAACATCGATGGGAGAGAAACATCGATCAGCTGCCTCTTGCACACCCTCTACTGTGGATGTGCCCACAACCCTGGTACATGCCTTTGATCGGAATTGAACCTGGGACCTTCCAGTCCCCAGGCCGACGCTCCATCCACTGAGCCAAACCAGTCAGGGCAAAAACCACTAATTAGATTACCATCCTATCGGGCATATAATCGCCACACCAGAAGTAGTGGCTGCTACTTAGTATTGCTATTCTATTTCTGACTCATAAGCAGGCAAGGTAGCTCCTCCAGAAGATCAAAGATTGGGAAAGGAGAAGGGTGATGACTTGTCCCATGACCTCTTGGGTCAATGCAGATACTCTTTCCTGGAGACTCAGCTAAGATCAATATCTTCAATTAGAGCAAAGACCCAGTCCATCTTAGTCTCATAATTATCCACAGGTTAATTAATTGCAATGTGCCAGGATCTGAGATGGCTCCTCAGACTCCAAAGATTAAGAATACAGAGTTCCTCTCTTGCAGCTCATAAAAAGATGTACTTCTGGTTGTTAGCATAGTTTGAGGGAGAGGAGAAGGAGCAAATCTGTGACAATAAAAATAACAGGAATTGGAAATAAAAATGAGAGAGAAAAAAACACAATGAAACAACATATATGGTATAATACTATATTTGTAAAATATAAATTTCTAAAAATTAGAACAAAAATTATATGTATTATATATAATTTTATTTATATTCTTATGGAATAAAATATATAATTATATATAGTATATATTTATATGTGTTGAAAGCAAAATAGATATAATACAATGTAAATATAATGACGCATTATATATAAACTAGAGGCCCAGTGCATGAATTCATGCATGGATGGGGTCCCTCAGCATGACTGGTTGATCGAGGCCTGTCAGGAGGGCTGGCCAGCTGATGGGAGGGACCCCGGGAGGTTGGCTGGCTGATCCCCATTGGGGCCCAGGAGGAAGGGTTGTTGGAGGTTGGCTGGCTTAGGGGAAGGTGTGTGGGAGATTGGTTGTGGGAGCACACTGACCACCTGCATTGAACACCTGCCCCCTGGTTGTCAGTGTGCATCATAGTGACTGGTTGACCAGTTGTTCCAGTTGTTCGGTCATAACAGTCACTTAGGCTTTTACATATAGAGATATATTTATATTATACATTTTAGTTTTATGTATAATATATATTATATTATATTATATTATACATTTTAGTTTTATGTATAATATATATTATAAATTCTGGTTCAAGCCAAAACAGAGATAGAAAAAGAGGTAAGAAATGGTTGGACCCTGATTATACTCTGGAAGAGAGCCAAGAGGACTTGCTGAAGGATTTGGTGCTCAGCCAGAAAGGCCCAACTTAACACAACTGTGGCAAAGTCACAGTTCTGTGGTTTCCTGTTAGTTACCTTATAGTGATTATCTGATTAATGCCACTTAATGTATGTTACCAAAAAATAAATTTATCTACCCCAAACTAGATGTAGTATTTTTTGTATAATTGGATTTTCTAATACTGATTTGTCATTTTTGGTCTGCACACTATCTCCTTGATGTTGGGGAGGCATGAAGCTCTGCAATTTGTTCAACTTGAGATGTGATCTTAGTTTACTAAAAGCAAGCCAGCTGTTCGGAGTACGTGGTTGAGACAAGATACTAAAATTTTGACTTATCTCCAGTTTCTAGTTTGTGTACATCCAGATGGTGAAGGCTGTGTGTATTCCATAGAGGACATGTGGGTAGCCACAAGATTTTTGGGAGCTGAGCCAATGGAATGATGTCACTTTCATAAATGAAGATAGGGCAGAGCACAGGTAGAGTCAGTATTAAGGAGAACAATAGTAGTTTCCTGTTGGACATACTAAGTTTTAAGTATCTACAATATAGGCAAGGAGTGGTGATGAGTAGGCAGCACAATATTCAAGTCTGAAATTCAGGCAGAGGTTCAGTCTGGAGGTGTAAATTCGGGAGTCAGCAACCTAGAAATTTTTTAAAATAGGTTTTTATTGATTTCAGAGAGAATAAGGGAGAAGGAGAGAGAGATAGAAATATCAATGATGAGACCCATTGATCACTTGCCTCCTGCATGCCCCCTACTGGGGATCAAGCCAGCAACCTGGGTAATGCCCTGACCAGGAATCTAGCCTTGATCTTCTGGTTCATAGCTTGGCAATCAACAACTGAGCAACACCAGCCTCGCAAAACTGGAGATTTTTAATGGCTCAGAATTAAATGATATGACCAACAAAATAATGGGCCAGAGAAGAGGTTCAAAGACTAAGCCCTGGATGAAAATAAACACAAGTGATGTTATATATTCATGACATATTATTTTATAAAATAAGTTTTAAAATAATATGTATTGTATTATTCTATTTGGTTTAAAATAAGTCTAAT
Organism: Murina feae; assembly: GCA_004026665.1. Classification (NCBI taxonomy): domain Eukaryota; kingdom Metazoa; phylum Chordata; class Mammalia; order Chiroptera; family Vespertilionidae; genus Murina; species Murina feae. The sequence goes on along the minus strand of PVJC01004188.1, from coordinate 3,099 downwards.
AAAACCTTACATTATTTATCTAATCTAATAAAAGTGTAATATTGAAATTGACCATTTCTTCAGGATGCCTAAGCCACGCCCACCAGCCAATCAGAGTGACTGTATGCAAATTAACCCAGCCAAGATGGAGGCCAGCAGTCACGGAGCTGCTAGAGTAAAGAGGTGGCTTCTGTTGCAACAGGAGTAAAACTGTTTGCCGGCTAGGCTTCTCCCAGCTCCAGGCAACAACATATTTGCAACATTGTCTCAATTATAGAAGCCTTGAGCTGAAGCAAACAGCAGTTCTGGCTGCGTGCGACTAATAAGGCAACATTCTTTCAACTTTAGAAGCCACAAGCTGAAGCAGACAGGAGGCTTTGTTACTTGCCTAGGCCTCGGCTTAAAGGAACAATATATCAATTATAGAAGATAAATAAACCCCAGAAACCTGCTTCCAACCAGCCTTGCTGAAACATTGGGTCAATGGGAGCTGTGGGCAGCCTGAAAGCCTGAAAACAGCCCTCAGTCCATCACCCAGGCTGGCCACACCCCAATGGGGTGAGGGATCCCACTGGGGGACTTGGCCATCCTGCAAACAGCCATCAGCCCCTCCCCCAGGCTAACCAGGCATGCCAGCAGGTGGACATTCCCAGAGGGGTCCCAGACTGCAGGAGGGCACAGGTCAGGCTGAGGGACCTCTCGAGTGCACAAATTTTTGTGCATTGGGTCCCTAGTATATATATAAAAGCCTAAGTGACTGTTAACAACTGAACAACTGGAATGACCAGTTGCTATGATGTGCACTGACCACCAGGGAAGAGATGCTCAAAGCAGGAGCTGCCCTCTGGTGGTCAGTGCACTCCCACAGTCAACCACCCATGACCTCTCCCCCTGGCTGGCTGGCCCCCATCAACCCCTAGTTCTAAAGCATTCATAGACAACCTCCCTGTGGGTCAGGGTTTCTTACATAGCAGAGCAGCTCCCTTACTGTGATCTATAAGCCCTTGACAAAGGGTTTGTCTCACACCCATCCTCTCCCTTCCCTGGAAGCCACAATCCACCTGTCACGGTGGTGGCACTGAGGGAAGAAGGAGGGGAGAGGTGGGGAATCATGCAATGGTGTGGCACTGAAGGCAGTGTTGGCATCCATTCCTTCTGCGCCCATCCTGGCAACTATTGCCTCCTCTCCCAACCCACCGGAGCCTTTAGGCCCCAGGCTGGGATGGAGTACTAAGGGTGGGTGGCAGTGGATGCAGCCCCTTGCGAAGGGGGTCCAAGCGCCAGTTCCCACCTCAGGGCCAGTGGCCAACATCCTGTAGTCCCTTCCCTGGTTGGTCAACCTCCCACAGTCTCTCTTCCCTCCTTGTGCACAAATTCATTCATTGGACCTCTCGTTTTAATAATACTAGAGGCCAAGTACATAAAATTCATGCACAGGGGTGGTGGGTGTTCCTCAGCCCAGCCTGCATCCTCTCCAATATGGGACCCCTCAAGGGATGTTCAACTGTCCGTGGGATTAGGCCTAACCTGGCAGTCAGACATCACTCTCACAATCCAGCACTGCTGGCTCCCAACCACTCACCTGCCTGCCTGCCTGATTGCCCCTAACCGCTTCTGCCTGCTAGCCTGATCACCCCCTAACCATTCCCCTGCCAGCCTGATCAACACCTAACTGCTCCTCTTCTGGCTCAATTGCCCCTAACTGCCCTCCCCTGCTGGCCTGGTCACCCCAACCTGTCCTCCCTTGCAAGCCTGGTTGTCCACAACTGCCCTCCCCTCAGGTGTGGTCCCCTCCAACTGTCCTCCCCTGCAGCTCTGGTCAACCCCAACAGCTCTCCTCTGCTGGCCCAGTCATCCCTAACTGCCCTCTCCTGCAGGACTGATTGCCTCCAACTATCCTCCCTTTCAGGCCTCATCCCTCTCAACTGCCCTCCCCTGCTGGCCTGATCACCCACAACTGCCCTCCCCTGCTGGCCATCTTGTGGCAGCCATCTTTCTCCACATGGGGATGGCCATCTTTGACTACATGGGGGTGTCCATCTGTGTGTTGGAGTGGTGGTCAATTTGCATATTACCATATTTTCCGGCGTATAAGACAACTGGGCGTATAAGACAACCCCCAACTTTGGAGATTTTCCTGGGTTAAAAAGTCTGGATGGAGACCGTATGTGGCACAAAAAGGAGCCGACCAGAGACACTTGCGGTCTCTGTCTGGCTCCATTGATGACCCCCGACTTTTGAGAAGATTTTCCTGGGTTAAAAAGTCATCTCATATGCAGGAAAATACAGTACCTCTTTATTATATAGGATGTATCAGAACAAGGGTGAAAATATAGCTTATTAACATTGGCTCCTTCAGAGGTCTAAAAACAGGTGTCGCTGTAGAGGGATCACTAGCTAGACCTTTATACATCTTTGGATGTTTTGTTTTTTAATTTCTACTTGTTATAATAGGCAATATTTACAATTTATAAAATTTGAAATAGAGAATGAACATTAAGTTTTCACTCCACTGAAACAGTAATTTTGGATTTTCTGTCTATGTGGGAGGAATAACAACACAGGTTTTCTGTAAAACCCTGTGCAAACATTCAGGCCAAATTGGAAGGATAGAGAGGCCTCTTTTTGCTCTGCAATTATGCATCTTATCAGCCATAGGTGCTGAGGAGGGAAGCTGGCATCTAAAAGTTTGCCTTGAGCAAGAGCTCAACTCCAGGCAAAAGTTCAGCTAATCATTTGCAGCTCCAGTTAAGGGAGCTGGAGGAGACCAGATCTTTCCTAGAACTTGGAGATGAAAACTGGGGGAAGCTCATCCATATTGACAGGAAGTTTCAAATGGAAAGCGTAAGAGGGAAGAAGCAGCAAGAGAAGGTACCACATGCTGGATTGAAACTGGAGGGAGGATGTACATTTCCACTGGTTTCAGAAGCAATTACAGATGTCAGCTCTACAGGATATTGAATGAGACCATAGGCTCTGAACTCACACTGACTTTATTCTAGCTGAAGCTCTGCCAATTCATCATCTCACCCAGGGCCAGGTATCCTACCTCTCTGTATCTCAGTCTTTTCAGATAAAAATTGTGTGGTGGTGGTGATGATGATGATAATAGTAGCAGGA
>PVJC01004187.1:0-65414 GCA_004026665.1 Murina feae | reverse complement strand
GGGGCCTCGGGGAGTTCGCCGGGCGGGGCGGAGCAAACAGCTATGGCGCTTCTCAGCCCTGCGCTGAGGGACGCCAGGACTCTGTGTCCCACGGTTATTTCTGTAAGCAACGCTGAGAGAAACCCGTTTTGGATTTCCTCCTGGTGCCAGTCAGTCCCCCTTCTCTGGGTGTCTGTGGGACCTCAGAAACTCGCCTGGATCTGGAGTTCAGAGCCGCTGGGAGCTTGTGGCTCTCTCCATTTTGGAAAAGAACCGCGACCTCCGGTACCAGCCCTTCCCCGAGCCCGTGCGCGCGCCTCTGTACCTCTGTACTTTGCTTCCGCCACTCCTCTGAGTCTCAGACTCTTCTCTAGTTGTAGGATTTTCACTCAGCCAGCCGTCCTGTGGGTGCGAGTGGTGTCCGTGTGTTCTTTTCGTGTTTTTTCTGAAATAGTTGTTCACAGCTGCATATACGGTGTCTACCTTATGCCGCCATCTTGTTTCTCCTGTTTAATTTTCTAATCCTTCTCTTTTCAATGTCACAGATTAGAAAAATAGCATATGTAAGGATTTTTCTTTTGAAATGATGAATACCTTATGGTATTTGTCATATGAATTATAGTATTTGTCATGTAAATGATAACAAATTACAGAAAAAGAAAAACTCAAGGAAAATGAAAATCTGTCCTTTTAAAATGGTAATATATAATGCAGAAACTTGTAAGATATAGACATACTTTAATGGAAATAAAAAGATATTTTATGTCAGTAAAGAAAGAGGTCCATGGCCCAAATTAATATAAACACTAATATTCTAGTAGTAAAATATATTGATTTTTTTATTATGTGAAAGCTGGTTTTGATCCCTTTGAGACCTAGATAGCACTTTAACCAAAAATCATGATTATTATTGTTGTTCATTATAAAATGTGTTGCTGGAGCAGCTCTTTACAAAGCTGCTGACATTTTATGTCCAGTCATTCAGTTTTAGAAATAGTGCAAAAAATTCCCATTACTCATTTTGAGAGAAAATAAAGAAAGAATAGTTACTTTTATTTGGTTCATCCTAAAGAGGATAAACTTCAACATGCTGAAAATTGAGTACCTAATCAACTACACAGAATAGTAGTGACATATGGAACATAATGTATGTATACTCCTTAAAGTTCAAGGCCTCACACATGAAAATGTTCTCCGGAGCAATAAAGCGACCTGCACAGTTCATCAGAAGACTAATTGTGTGACAGACCTAGAGGCAGCGGCTCAGCTTAGTGCACGTTGATCTAGAGGCTGCAAAAAAAGAAGAGGCTTCGCACCTGTAAGAACCTGGAGATTATTATAGGACTCACATATTAAACAGCAATAGTATGTGAATCCTACTCTTTGTCCTTCCAGATTGAGCCAAATTATATTTTCCTCTACCACACAATAGGGTCACTTCAGAAAGAAAAATGTAATTCAACATCTTAAAGCATATCCAAAATATTCTCAAGTGTATTTGCTGTGTAGACAATTACTTGATCTCTAGTTAACAGCTATATGGATATTAGATAAGCTCTATCTAATCTATACTAATAAAAGGATAATATGCTAATCAGACCAGATAGACCAGACGTCTTCCAGATGTCCTTCTCATCTTTTGGACAAAGCCACAGTGGTGGGGACCAAGACAGAGGTGATTAGGGGTGATCAGGCAGGCATGCAGAGTGGTTAGGGGTGATCAGGCAGGTAGAGGAGACTGGTTAGAGGCAATCAGGCAGGCAGGCAGAGGTGGTTAGAGGCAATCTGGCAGGCAGGCAGAGGTGGTTAGGAGTGATCAGGCAGACAGGCAGAGGGGTTAGGGGTGATCAGGCAGGCAGAGGTGGTTAGGGGCAATTCGGCAGGCAGGCAGAGGTGGTCAGGGGTGATCAGGCAGGCAGCCAGAGGGGTTAGGGGTTATTAGGAAGGTGAGTGGTTAGGAGCCAGCAGTCCCAGATTGCAAGAGGGATGTCTGAGGGGTCCCAGATTGGAGAGGGTACAGACCAGGCTGAGGGACACTCCCCCCCATGCACGAATTTCATGCATCGGACCTCTAGTCCTCTAATAAAAGCCTAGTAGCTCAGTGTCCAGTCATCCAGTCGGCTGCTCAACCAATTAAAGCTAATGATATGCTAAGGTTGCTCAAATGCTTGCTATGATGTGCACTGACCACCAGGAGAAAGATGCTCTGACTGGTAGTTGAGCTTGCTGCTGGGGTCTGGCCAACTGGGACTGAATTAGATGGGCCAGACATGCCCTGGAGCCCTCCCATGGTCCCTCCCCAGTTGGCCCACCTCCCCTGTCCCTCCCCAGCCCTGATCATGCACCAGTGTGGTCCATCAGCCTGGCCTGTACCCTCTCACAATCCAGGACCCCTCAGGGGATGTCTGAGAGCCAGTTTTGGCCCAATCCCACAGTCTAGGCCAAGGTACCCCATTGGTGCACGAATTCGTGCACTGGGCCTCTAGTTCAGTATAAGCAATGTTCAATAAAAATAACATATAATAGACTTTAAAATAACATTAATGCTATACTCCTAATATTCAATTGTGTGTTTAGAGCACTATTTTATGCAATAATTTCACAGTTTTTACTTAATAAACATAAAATTTTAGTCAATAACTAATAAGCTGAACTTGCTTTATATTAAATCTGCATTTCTCCCATGAATGTCCTCTATTGACCCTTCTTTTCCCCTAAATGATAATGATGATGGCTAATGATAGAGAAAGAGAAGAAAGGTGACAAAGAAACCAAACAACCCACAAAATGGTGTTCAGCTCCTGAATAATCAAGAGTTGATTATATAAATGTAACAGTTTTTATTTATGAGCATTTCAGAGGAAGACATTAATATTCTTTTATACAAATGCATAATTAGAGGTATGGAAGGTTAGGGAGGATATGAGACAACAGGAAGTACAGTTAGAGGTGGAAGCTGGTGTAGAGCGTGAAGGGATGGGTGATATACCGGATGATTAACCCATGGAGAGCCAGTCCCACACTGCAGAGAAACTCTTCAGCAACACATCAGAGAGGGGAAATGAGGATGAAAGAGACAGATTTATTAAGAACAACTGATAAAAATTTATTGGCCATTGATTAAAGTGTGTCTTGCTCTAAGGAGTGTGAATAACTCAATCCATTTGTTAGAGTTTCAATGTAAATTGATAACAGTGTAACTCACAAAATCTTTTTCACTGTAGTCTTAATGTGTTTTTACAGTTCTTACTTAAAAACAATATTTAGATACTAGAGGCCCAGCGCAATTGAAATCAGGAGGTGCCCCACCTCCTACCATGTGAGGAGGCACCCCGTGGGGGGCCGGGACTCTCACCTAACTTGCATAGCCCCGGCTGCAGCATTGTGTCCACTGGGGTAGGAGTGTGCTCCAAGTTGCACAGTGGATGCCTGAAGCACACCCCCAGCCACCAAGTTGTATCTGCTAGGGTGGGGGCAGGTGCTGCTGTGTGTTGTGTCTCTGCTCTGGCCTGCCCCCAGCCCTAGCCCTTCCATGTATTGTGTCTCCACTCTAGCCCACCCTGATCCCAAGCCTCCCTGCAGCCACTGGTGTGGGGATGGCACACAGTCCCCTTCCGCCCATCTGCATGAGCAGCTCCTCCTGAGAGGTCGTGATGCAGCCTTTTCCTGAGCAGTCGTGATGGTTGGCTAATTAACATATTCCCTGTTTATATAGATATATTTTTTGCAAAGCTTATAAGGGATTCTTTGAGTTTCTATAAAAACGTGGGCTATGAGAGGTGACGTTTTAGACTATTAGACTAACAACCATGATGTCTTGGTTTGGGTTTCTCCAGTAGCAGACTTCAAGATGTGGCTTTGAGTACATCTTGGTAGGGGTTCCACCAGTGAGTTAGTACTGTAGGAAAATGGAACTCAGTCCTGCTGGACACTGAGAGTAGAAACTAGCCAATTACCCCAGTAAAAGGACAAGGGAGATGGAGTATTTGTCTGCCAATTTCCATCTTTCGTCGGTTGAGAGTGGCTTCCAGGGACATTCATTCTCCATCAATTCTAGCGTAACATGAGCCTGGCCATTGGGCAAGACAGCAGCCTTTGGCTGCAGAGTTTACGGGAGGGGCTCTGACAGATGACTACACCTATGCAAATCACTTCACCTCTGCAAGCTTCCTTTCCATACCTGTAAAATGGGGATGATAGAGTTGCTATGAGGATTAAATTAGATAAAATAGTAATGTGCCTGACACTTAGTAAACATTCAATAAATGGTACCTTTGCCCTATTTTAAGAAGACTCACAATTTTGCCTATATTTTTGCTAAGGATTTACTCATTTCGGAGTATATCTGAAAGAAATAATTATTAGTGTATACACACAATTAGCTGTAATATTATTTGCACAATTATTAATATATACAGAGTTAGATGTAACCTTCATATACAATGTTATAAGCACTTTTTATAATGATGAAAAAAACAAAGTACACAATAGCAGTTTGATTAAACATTGCTGAGTATCCTATGTTGCAATGCAATGTAGTCAATAAAAATGACACAGTGAGTAAATATTTTATAACAATAAAAGCATTACCAAAATATTAAGCAAAAAATCAAGGTACAAAACAGTGTACAATATGATTGTACTTACATATGTTTACATAAGTACATATACATGTCAGACATACATACATATGAAAATACTAGAAGCACCAAATTGTTTTTAGTGGTTATCTGTGGAAGCTGTAATAATGGATGACTTTAATTCTCTATTTTGGAGAGAATTGAAATATTCCCAAATTTTTCTACAATTTACATACAGTAAGTCCTCACTTAACATCGCTGATAAGTTCTGGGACTTTAAGCGAAACAACATAAAACAAAACCAGTTTTACCATATGCTAATTGAAGTAGACAGAGTTACATTTCTATGGCATCTCATCAATGTTATAATGAAATGATGTTGAATGAAATGACATTATCCAGGGACCTGCTGTAGATTGATTTTGTGATAAGAAAAAGTAAACGTATTTTTTGTTCCATTCAAATGTAAATATTTTAATTGTTTTAAGTAGGTTTTATACAGACTGTTCATAAGAAAAGTCTTCAGCATAGGGTTAATAGCAGTTAGTCATTTCAGCAGCTCATCTCAATCCAAACTATTCAAGTTTTTAAATGCTTAACAAGTAATAAAGGGCATTTAAAGATGGCCTGATAAAATGAAAAGATAATAATATAAATTATAAAGCAAAAACAATAAACTAGGGTGAAAAATACAACCCTGCAGTTTTTGGACCCTGAGTAATTCTGACCAAAGTCCACATGAATAAGCATGGTGACAACTGTTGATGATGCACTGTGGTTTTAAACTTCAGTTGGGTACACATTGTGGAATAACAGGCCTAAGCAATTTCTTTATGCTCTAGTAGATTCCTACCTACTATGCTGCAAGAGTTATGGTCCATGAGGAAATGGACATCTGACACATCCTCATGCCATACTCATGATAGGGACCAGGAGCCAGGGAAACAACAGAAAAGCTTTGTCTTACTTGGAGATTGAAGTGATGGCACTTGAATTGATCCTCAAGATAAATGTAGTTGTGCCCTCAGTGGAGGGAAGCAGCCTGGCAAGCAGACAGTCCATTGCAGTCACTGCGGAGTGTGCATGGTGGGCTCCTGAGGCTCCTGGGGGAGAGGCTGGAAAGACAAAATGGTGGGTTGAGATCTCCAAGGGTCTATGTAGGGCAGGAACTTGTTCTGGAAGATAGCTGGCAGTTGTGTGTGGGACAAATCTAAAAGAGAGACTGGAAGGGAGAAAACCAATTATCTGGATCTTCTGAAGTATATTGAGTGAGGAATGAATTCAGGTGATGGTGGTGTAGCTCACATATTTGAGAGACATTTTACAATTTCACATATTTCTGGCTGGGTAGATAAAAGTAAAGACAGGATAGATTCAAAGATGAATCAGAAGTTTTTTGGTTTTGTTTTGTTGTTTTTTTTCTAAATAATCCCAAGTATGATGGTACTGTTAAATGAGATAAAGCCCCAGGAGGAGAAAAATGGCATATATTTCATAGCAAATTAGAAGACATCTGTTGTCTTTGTCTTCCCAGAATGTTGCTCCATTCCCACTGTCACCTTTCTGTTGGCCGCAGTCTTCTCTCTAACCTTGGCTTTATAAGCATCCCACCACCACTACTTCTCACCCAGTCAATCTCTAGGAAAGGTTCTCTAAACAAGCTAAGCCAATCAGGTTGCTTGTCTGATACTTTTGTCTTTTCAAATCAGAGCCAGTCCTCTTTGGTGAGAAGGTTAGCCTGGAGCCTCCAGACCCATGAAGGACTGTGGGAAAATAAAGCTTACACACAGAAACCAAGATGAGAAGTGGAGAGAGCAGTTCCTAGTGGCATTGAGTCCCTAGTTTACCCTTTTACCTAAATTAGATTGGGCTGGTCTTTGTCCAATGAAATCAACGGAGCCCTAACAGAATCATCACTTGGAGCGACAATAACAACCAATGTGTGTTTGTGTGCTATGTGCCTGGAACAGTACCAACTTTATTATTTACATGATTCGTCCCATTAATACAAGAACCCTAAGAGGCAGATATTATTAGTATTTTCTATTTACTCTCACTCCCATTTCACAGATGAAAACTGAGACTTAGATGAAGTAACCTGTCTCTTCTTGCTCCCAATGCAAATTTACTGTCTGCCAGAAACAATTATTAAATGTAAGGGGATGTTCATAAACACTGTTGTTAGTTTATTTTAAGTTGAAAAATCTGATAGGGCAGAATGTTTATATTTTGGGGGTAAAATGAAGTAGAGGAAGGAAAATAGGGTTCTTCCCATAGATTTCAATTCTGTTACTGACTTAAACATGATCATGGGTTAATATAGTGGTTAAGAATATGGCCCCTGGTTTCCAATCCTGTGACCTTGGGTGCCTCAGTTTACTTAATCTCATTTGTGTCTTGGTTTCCTATTGAAAGCATAAGGATTATACTAGTACTTAATTTATGGGTAATTTTGAGGATTAAATGGATTAATATTTAGAAAGTATTTGGAACTATATCTGGCATACTCTACTGTCTCAATAAATACTGGTGAATATTATAGAACAGTAAAAGTATAATTTGCTGGGTTAGTGCAAGGATTATGTTATTCCTGATATCACTACTGTCTTACCAGATCAGAGACAAATCTCTTAGCATCCTGCTCTGTAAAATGAAGATGCTATTTATTAATATAGCATGTTGATAAAAATTCCAATAGAACAGTAAAGAGATAATGGTTTATTGGTCCCTATTATTGTACTGCAAATGATTTAACTATACATTTCCCCTAAATTTAATTAAACATATTCATTTTCCCTATGAGCTTATATTAGCTTACAGCAGAGTGACTATTTATTATGTTCATTTTATATGTTTATAATATCATAGATATTACAAAAATAAACATTTCCTTTTGAAATATTATGTAAATGAACATTAATATTTGTTACAATGTTGCAAAGCCAAAATTACTTTTTAATTGTTTATTTTAATAGATTACATGGAATAGAAAAGTACTACCCAGGCAAATCACTATGATCTTCAAATTGATTTTGAAAGTACCAGAGGAATGCTTCCACCAAATTGGGAGTCAGACATTCTAAGTTCCAGTTCTGGTTCTGGTTTTGTCACCAAGTTCTTTGGCCTGGATAAGTCATTAAGCTTTGTTCAGCTTCCTCAGTGACATTGTGGCAGGACACAATTGTTGTAATATTGGTCGGCAGTAGGATAGGTGGTACCAAAAGGAGCTAGAACTTGAACCCAGCCTATGTGGTGGTATTGTTAAGCACCATCTTGGCACTGAGATGGGAGGGGCCAGAAAAGAGTGCTGCCGCTGAAATCAGGCGGTCTGGGTTCATGTCCTTACCACTTGTATGACCTTGGCCTAGCGGCTTCATCTTTATGTGCCTATTTCCTTACCTTTAAAAAGAGATAAGAATAAATATCAATGCCTACTCATGGGATGTTGGGAAAATTTAAATAGTTGATGGGTAGTCTTAAGAATAATCTGTGATTTATTTATTCAGTGCATAGTTTTGGAGCACCTATTACTAAGGCCTGTTCTAGACACTTGGCCTATCAGCAATAGCAAACCAGAGACCTCTGTTGTCCTGAAGGTTCTATCTCATTGAAAAAATATGATAATGAAAATTAAATGTAATAAACAAGTGAATGATATAGTATGTTAGATAATAATAAGCACTACAACAGAGGAATGCTTCAGGAGGATCAAAGCAGGTGATGGGGTGGGAATTTTAAACAGGTGATCAGACAAGGTCTGGTTGAGAATTTGACATTTGAGGAAAGACTGGAAGCAGATGAGATAGTTAGCCACACAGATGTGTGAGGGAAGCACGTTCCAAGCAGAGGCCATAGTCAGGGCCAGCGCCCAATGACAGCAGTGTCCCTTGGGACCAGCAAAACTGAGGAAGAGCAAAGGGGAGCAGAGCAGGAGGAGTCAAAGAGGGAAGAGGTGGTGGTCCTAACTGGTTTGTCTCAGTGGATAGAGTGTCAGCCTGTGGACTGAAAGGTCCCAGATTTGATTCCAGTCAAGGGTATGTACCTTGGATGTGGGCACATCCCCAGTAGGAGGTGTGCAGGAGGCAGCTGATCGATGTTTCTAACTCTCTATCCCTCTCCCTTCCTCTCTGTAAAAAAAAAAATCAATAAAAATATTTAAAAGAAAAAAAAAAAGGAGGGAAGGGGTGGGATCCTGGAAGCCTTGCTGGCCATTGCGAAGCCAGGTGTTTTCTCCTGAGTGGAAATGGGATCATTGTAGGCAGGTGAATGTCAAAATAAATACTCAGTATTGACTATTATAATTAGGCCACAGACTGAAAAAACAGCAACTGGTAATAGGCAAAGCTGTACCTGGGCAAACATTAAGTTAACATCTAGACTGGCAGATGTCAGTGTGCAGTAGGTGCTCCTGTAGATGTTTAGAGACTGGCTTCCAGGAACTGGGAAGCATTACACTGTGAGTGAAGGTCTAGGTCAGCACAGACATGCTTGTGGTAATCCAGCAGCAGGAGTCACAAACCCATAAGCCAAGTTCAGGTTCTTTCTCCTACTCCAACTCTAGGACTGTGTGTTCTGGAGCAATTCACTCAACCTCTCTGCACTTCATTTTTCTCATTTGTACAATGGAAATATTGTGAAGATTAAATGCACCATAAATGTAAAATACTTGCACATGTAGTTTTTGCTCAATACATGGTAGTAACCACCATAGGCAAGTGACAAGCATGAAGCCACAGGCTAGAGATCAGGAGTGGGACTCCTAATGTGAGTATATTGATGGGGCAAGGTAGGTCTCCAGACTTTCAATAAGTAGGGATCAGATCATGTATCAAGACAGAGATTCAATCAAGAAGAACAAGACTGGGACACAGCTCATAAGAACAGGGCTAAGACACATGTTGGGGGCTTGATCTAAACAGACATGGTAAGAGCCAGGTCACCATAACAAAGGTTGAGATCAGAATATAATCTACTCACATTGATGTGATGCCAGGCTTCTACCCTGGCACATCAGGGACAGATGTAGTCCTAGGGACTGCAGCAGGGTGACACTGCTCAATGAAGGGACCCAGGCTGGGAGGATGGCTGAGCTCAGGAAGCAGGGCTGCTAGCAAGGGATTCCAGATATGATCTCCACCAGTCCTTTGGGCTCTATAATCTCCATTTCTAAGTATTGGTAATAATTTGAAAATGCCAAAGATGATTTCCTACTTATGCTATAAAACCTAAAGCTTACTATAAGAATGGTAGCAGCAATTTGCTTTGCCTCTTTATTTTCAGCTCATATGTTATTTCAGAGCTGATCAAAGGCATTGGTTGCAAAGCAGAGAATAAATCACACTTCTAAATAAACCACTAAAGAGTGTTAAATTGATTTAAGTGATTTTAGGAATATTAATATTTAAAACATCTGTGTCCCAAGTCTCTTTATGACTACCTATAGCAATAATAACTACCATTTCATTCTACCATTCTTCATTTTATAATATTACATAGTAAACTGTGGGAAAACATTATTTTTTAGCCCCAGAATAGAAATATAAGATTTCAGTTGTTTATTTAGGTTCAAATGTCTTGAATTTTTATTCAGTCAATAAAAGTATACTTGATTAATGCCTTTATTTTATCCTTTGCCTAGGATGAGGTGAATAAAGTGCAGTGTCTGCTTTTTATTATTTTTTAAAAAAACAACTTTGCTTTTCAGTCACATTTCTTTGCATTACATTTGATTTTAAGCTGCATGTATTTCAGGGTTATTGCCAATCTTGAGAATTTTCTAGCTTCACAATTTTGCATCTTTGGCTTATCTTAAAATATTCTTAAAAATTACATATATGAATCTCCTAGATTTTTATTAATACACGGGGAAGAAAAGGAATCCTCCATGTTAAGTGAAGTACCAACGAATGTCTCATTGGGAAGGTCTGGGCATCGAGGGTTCCACGCATCCACTTTGGTGTCAGAGGCACCCAGGCTGCCCGGTTGGACAGCCAGCTGTGTGAGTGGTGAAAGCAAGCAGACATCTGGATTCCAGTGCACACGTTCAAAGGCATTTCTGAACTGCTCACGCATTCATACTTATCCAAGTCCACAGCCTTGCCAGGACTTTCTCATCAGTTTTCTCCCCTCCTCAGCCTGTCTCCATCTTTTTCCACATTTCAGCAACCTCCCTTTTCCTTTCCAAGTTGCCTCCATCTGCTCGTGTGTCAGCATGGCCCTCCTGCCACATGGCTCACTGAGGAATCCGTCCTCTGCCTGTCACTGCTCAGCACTCTGTGCCACACTGGCTTGTTTTGTCAATAACCATTTATTTGTTGCTGGAATAGTAGCAGCCATTACATCTGACCTCCCTGTTTCATCAATTATGGATAGATTATTGGATGTGAACATCTGCAAAAGCTTGCTGTTGGACTCACCTCCTGGCTGGGATTAGATAAAGTACTAAACTGTTGTTTATTGTCAGGCCAAAACTCTACTGGGAAGGCAGGGAATTCCAAGAATGGCAGAGCCCCATCAGAAGTATCAAAAATCGTTTCATATTGCACCATTTCCCCGAAGATTCCAGCCACTCATTATTCACGCATATTACTAGCTGGTATAGCCTACTTGATAAAAGCTCTTGGCAGGCGTCACATTGCCACTCATTGTCTCATCTGTCAGAATGGAAATGACTCATAACTTGCTTTCTTGTCTCTTTTATCACAGTGAAAGGGTCACAGACAAAGCTTCCCCCGCATGCAAGCATTCAGGGAAGATTCCCCGACCATGTTTTATTTTCAAGAAATGTGTTCAAATAGCCCGATAGGAAATCATTACATCATGGATCTAAATCAGGGTTTACCGAGTTTACCAGAATAATGGTTTGTGGTGGAAAGGTTATCAAATTGTGCAGAGAGAATATGCTCCAATGTTTTTCAGGGCTCTCATGGATTTCCGAGAAGGAGAAACAAAATGGACTTTTATAGAAGCCTGCTTTAAATGAGGGAGAAATCTAGTAAAAGGGATTATGCATAGAAGCTGGCTCTCTTGCCAAGGGAAAGACGAATCTCCTAGTGGTAATTGGCTCATGAAGAAATAGAGAAATATTCACAGTATATTAAAACCAACTAGGAAGTCACTCCCTGATATAAAACACTCATTGGTTTGGTCCCATAGAGCCATGAACCATGCTGTTCAGAGGTCAAGTAGAAGAAGGCCGCTACAGTCGCCACTTTGGGGAAGGCTGAGAAACTCGGCTTGTCACCATGCTAGTGACTTCTCACAGTTTACTTCTCGGTTTTAACTCCTTACTTATGAAAGTAGGAACTACATTCGTCTTTCATCATTCTAGATGAAAAGAAAGAGAAAAGGATAGTTTGTATTCCCTCCATGTTGGAAGAATCATTCCTCAAGATACCATGGCTACTTAACATGATTTCAGCCTCCGATCTTCCTGTGCTCCCTGAGCATGAGGCCGTGTGCACTCATCATGGGGAAACACATTCATTGGAGAATGTGACTAGATGAAACAAGCTCGTAGGGGTTCTATGTTATTTTGAAATATCATTTAAATCCTCCTTTGGGAATCGGACTTGTTTTCTGATGCTTGAACTCTCCAGAACTGGCTATTAACTGAAAGTAATTTTCATATGGTTTCCATTTATCGTAGTCATAAAGTTATTTTTTATTAAAGGGAGATATGTAAAACATTACATAATATGATATAAATATATAATAAGGTGTAATATATTATGTAAATATATTATTAATATCTACAATAATAAAAGTATAATATGCTAATTAGACAGAATGTCCTTCCGGACGTCCTTCCAGAGTACCTTCTGGACGAAACTGGGGCTGCGAGGGAAGCCTGGGTCCTGGGTGCCTGCCAGTGGCTGAAGGGAAGTCCAGGGCCTGGGTGCCTGCCAGCAGCTGGAGGGAAGCCCGGGTCCCAGGTACTGGAGGGAAGTCGGTGCTAGCAACCTCAGGAAGAAAGGGCTACTCTTGCACGAATTTTGTACATCGGGCCTCTATTTATATAATAATTTACATAAGAGCTTATTTTTCTTTAAGCCAATTAAATAGTTTAATATATATATATAATACTATCTAATCTAATAAAAGCATAATATTGAAATTGACCATTTCTTCGGGACACCTAAGCCATGCCCACCAGCCAGTCAGAGCAGCTGTATGCAAATTAACTCAGCCAAGATGGCCGGTGCCGGCTGCCTCGCCCAGGCCCAGGCTGCATTTCTCCCACTTCTGGATCCCCATAAGGGAACTGAGAAGCAGGAGAAAGGTGGCCCGGGCCTGGCGAGGCCCCCAGGCACCCTTCTCACTGCCTGCCCAGGGCCTGCTTCCCGGTCCCTACGCGGGGAATTGGGGAGCAGGAGAAAGGCGCCCTGGTCCTGACTGCTGGGGGCCTCAGATGTGGCTGGGGGCAGGCCCCCAGTAGTGACACACACACACACACACACATACACACACAAAAGACAAAAGGTGCCTGCTAGACTGGGGCCATCATAGGACATCCACTGAGGGGTTCTGGACTATGAGTGGGGGCAGGCTGGGCTGAGGTACCCCCACCCTCCCCCTGTGCATGAATTTCGTGCACCGGGCCCCTAGTAGCATATAAAGTATCATGAAATCCACATTAATGTTTCTGCAAGTACTTCACTACCAGTACTTTACAAAGGCTCTACCATATTTATTCAATAGTTGTGAACTTTAATATAAGACCAGGAGTTAGAGGTATAATGGAGAACAAAACAGATATGCATCCTGTCTTTACAGCACTTGTGATCTAATTGGAGAGAGACAAATATTAATAAATAAATACATTAATGCTGTGGTAAGTGCTACAGTAGCACAAAAAAGTGGAGTGTGTATGTGTGTGTGTGTGTGTGTGTGTACATATGTGTGTGTTCCCTGAAGGAGTCGGGTGTGAAGTCCAACGCAGGCAGAAGAATGTGGAGATGGAGAGAAGTGAACTCATTCCTGAGAGTGGAAGGCCTGCATCACACAGTGCAGCAGGACAGTGATGTTGATATTTCTGCCCTGAAAAAGAGTAACAATACTTAGTTGGTCAAATTAGATTTGGTGGGCATGTCATCTGATTCATTTTGCTGGCGCTTTCTTTGGTCTCCATAAATAACAGAGAACTGAAATTACTTTTAATGTCATCATGGGTACAACGAAATTATTGTTCACACTCACTTTTCATCCTCATGTAAACATAGCCAAGTGGAGATTGATCATTTCTCAGCCTAAAAATATACACAAACTTCCTCCCCACCGCACCCCTTTATATAATCTGTGTCTACTGGCCTGTTGCCATGGAAAGAATCAACCTGTAGTCTCTCATTGATAAACATAGAGGAGGAAAAGGCTTGCAGTTATTTATTTGCCACTTTAGCTCTAGAGAACCCTTTTATGTCTCAGTACTTCTCAGTTTTATTCTTTGGGTATAAGAAAGAGATTCTTTCAGATTACGGCAAGAAAGGGATTGATTGTAAAGATTCCTGTGGCAATAGAGAGACCCTATCCCAGGAATAGCCAGGATCAGCAGGCTTCCCAGATTGAAAGATTTGGGGGAACTGGAGGGCCCCAAGGAGACAAGGGCTGACATTTCTCGTTATCCCATCAGCAGCAGCCTTCGGTTTGATTCACTCTATTGATACAACTTGGTCACTGTCTTGGTTGGTGTTCACTTATCTCTGAGCACCTTCTCACTTGTGTCATCACTAACTTCTCAGTGGATCTGGATTGCCTAAAAGAACATGATTGGGCTAAATAATCACTATAATCTTCCATTGAACAGAACATTTTATATGAGACCACCTCACAGATTACTTTGGTCCAGGTTCCCCTTGCAATATTTAAAACAAAACCTCCAAAGGATTTCTATCGCAGGAGATTAAGGGCAGAGAATTTTTCTTCTTAAGGTACTATAGAATAAACTCGCACTATGATTGGGCTGTACAGGATAAATATTTCCATGCTTTCAGATTTATAGTATAGAAAATAACAACTGAGAATTAGAATAAAAATTCTTCATTAATATGTCCCTCATTAACATAGCACAAAACTGTATCACCAACTTAGGAAGTGGCAGTTTTGAGCAATATATTCCAATTTATTATTTAGGAAACTTTTACTTATTTTTTTAAATACACTTTATTGATTTTTTACAGAGAGGAAGGGAGAGGGATAGAAAGTTAGAAACATCGATGAGAGAGAAACATCAATCAGCTGCCTCCTGCACACCTCCTACTAGGGATGTGCCCACAACCAAGGTACATGCCCTTGACCAGAATCGAACCCAGGAGCCTTCAGTCTGCAGGCCGACGCTCTATCCACTGAGCCAAACCGGGTAGGGTAGAAACTTTTATTTCTAACTGAAAGTGGAATTTTATCTTATTATTTTGGAATTTGAGAATCATCTGTACATGGATAGGTAGAGAATTTTAGGGAGAGAAGACTATTGGAAAGTTTTTGAGGTATAATGCTATCCTTATAGCTTTTGAAAATGCAATATAAACTCCTAGCATGTGAGAAATTAACTAGTAACTCTAATTCAGTGTATGAAATTTAAGAATAACCTTAAATTTTTATCAAATTCTTTAAAATGTCAGACTGTAAAAGAAAAATTTGCTAATTTTGAAGAGCAGTGATCATTGCATTTATAATAACTTCTATTTAATATGAATCAAAACCATTGTAGGTTCAGCTCTCCTTGCTATCACCTATTTCATTGTAGGGACTTTAAAAAATAAAAAATGTAGCCCTAACCAGTTTGGTTCAGTGATAGAGCAAATCTGTCTGTGGATTGAAGGGTTCCAGATTCAATTCTGGTCAGGGGCACATGCTTGGGTTGCGGGCTTGGTCCAACATGCAGTAGGCAGCCAATCAATGATTCCCTCTCATCACTGATGTTTCTATCTCTCTCTTCCTCTTCCTTCCTTTCTGCAATCAATAAAAATATATTTTTAAAAAAATAAAATAAAATAAAAGGTAGTTCATTAAGATAATACCAGATTGTTCAAATTAGGGGGTAGCATAAAAATAAAATTTCAACTGAATGAAATGAATCATCATTAAAAACTTTTTAAAATATAAATTTACTGGGATTTTAAAGCCAAAAATACATGATTGAAAACAATTAGAGCACATGTTGAATTACTAAATATATCAATGGAGAGTCTTAAAATCAAAGTCATATTTTTGGAAGAGAAAATTCTATATCATTTTGTCTCACCCCATTGTCTTGCAGACTTGGAAATCAAAGCTCAAGGTAACTAAGTTACCTATCTGAGATCATACCCTGAGTTCATGGCAGAAGAGAAACTATAACTCATGTCTTTCAACACTCAGTCCTTTCTGTAGACCATGTGGCCTCCGCTTTATGTTCTGGGCGGTGTAAGCAGTCCAAATGGTGAGCAATGCATTTCAGGGAGAAAGAGTACATACTCCAAATGATCAATATAAAAAATAAGGCTACACTTCCCCCAACTCATAGTTTCAGCAGAATGCAACATACGTGGCTACTTTTGTGTATTATAGATTATGGCGCTGCATGCTTGATGGCCTTAGTGTTGATTCCATGCAACATATTTGTAGAGAAGGATTGTGTATTTATTGTATGACAGACACTGTGCGCTTGCACTAACTGTTTAAGAGACTTTAAGTGATGTGAGACCAGCCCTGTCTGCTCCGTTTTTATCATCTTCCACCATTGCCTACTGCTGGCTCCAGGAGGCACTCCGACTGCTGTTACTGCCCAGTCTGGTCCTCAGCCTGTTACTGCAGTGCTTGTCAGAAATCATTAGCCATCGATTTCTTGACTAATGTTGCAGTTGATTGTCTGAATCAGGTTCAGTCACTGTAAATGAGGCAGAAACATCCTTTCTGCTCACCAACTGTGAAATGTATAAAAGGGGGTTAGATTGCCAGAAATCAGAATAAATGTATTTCCAATAAGATTTGACAATGATTTCAAGCAAGATGGCAACTTTATTTTTATCTCTACATTTCTTGTCACACAAGAACAAAGCTGTATCATTGCCTTTTTCTCCTCAAAGTCATACATTGTATTGAGCCCCGTGTGGAGCTTTCATTACCAAGAAGCACAGTATGGAGCTTGTGTAGGGGATGTATAACCACATGTGTGTTGTGCTGCCTTTCAATGTGAACAAGAAAGAAAGAGGTTTAAAAAAATGCACCCCGGGCAATGGACTCATAACTTCTTGTGTGCAAACAAATCTGAAGGATGTCCCTTGATGGTTTTCAGACATATTGTTGTCCAAATAGGTTTATTTAAGCCCTTCTAGGACTCTTAGACTTGCAGATGAAACTAAAAATAAAATGTTCAAATGCAGCTAAACTGTTGGGTCGCTTGTTTCAGAGCATCCCAGATGCCTCTGTAAGTCTGGGGGCTTTGACACGGCAAAGCAGCCATCTTTCAGGACTGGGAGAACTGTCACATGGAAGGGGAACCAACTTGTGTTGTCCCACAAAATGCAACCTGGGCTAGCAGAAAGAGGTTACAGATTTTGCTTCACCTCTGCCAGTAGTTTTCTCATGGGACTCTCGAATAGCTGAGTGGCTAGCCTCACAAGGAGATAGTTTCCAATTATGGATATTTTTCCAGCAAAAGCTAGGTCAAGGTTTCTCAATAAAAGCACTATTCACCTTTGTGACTGGATAAATCTTTGCTGTAGGGGCTATGTGTGAATTGTGAGGTATTGAGCAGCATCCCTGGCTTTCACTCCTTAGATGCCATGAGCACCTCTCCCAGTGAGGACAACCTAAAATGTCATTGCCAAATATCTCCAGGGGACAAAATTGTCCCCATTTGAGAACTGATAGGTCAGATAAATACTTGGGAAAATTAAGCAGTTGCTTCATTCAAATCCTTATTGGGGGTACTGTGGGCTTATTTTTTGTTTTGTTTTGTTTTAGTTTTTTTATTGAATTTTAGAGAGGAAGCAAGATGGAGAGGGAATGAAACATTAATATGAGAGAGCTAAACATTGACTGGCTGCCTCCTGCAGACTCCGTATTGGGGATCAAGCCAGGAATCGAACTGGCATCCTTATGGTGCACAGGACGATGCCTAATCAATTAGACCACACTGCCAGGGCAGTACTGTTGATTTTTTAATGAAATTAAAAATATTTTTATTTTTACCATATGTGCTTTCTATTTGTACCCTTATTTAGCTTGTAAACGTCTCCTACACATAACTGTGTTTCCAACTTTTGTAGGAATGATGGGGGGAAAGAAAAAGGTAAAGAGAAAGGACAGGTAAAGATGCACACATCTTTATATAAATGTCAGGCTTATTTTACTTTACCTTTCAATTTCTTGTTAGTTTTTTAAAAAATAACTTATGCAGTTTGGGCAATGATCGCTCTGAGTCAGGGCTGCTTTTGAGCATGTGCAACCTGGACAACCTCAGAGGACTCTGTTTGTAAAAGGACCTTAGTGGGTGCTTTTAAACACCTCATCACCTCATCTTATTGGAAATTCATAACATCCCTTCAAGGTAGACTTTATTCATTTCCATTTTATACCTGAGGCATTGAGTCACTCGATACATGTCACTCAGCTCCTTAGTAGGCCTGCCTGACTTGAAAGCCTAGGATATTTGGAGAAAATTGGAGCACCCAGAGGGAGATTTGATTAATTATCCCATAAGGCCCTTCCAAAGCCTGGTCTATCCCCTCAGAGTAAAAGTCCCAACTGATTTCAAATATTGAAATAACGAAGAGAGAGCAGAGGGGTGGAGGGTTGTAACTGGATAAAGGAATATGCTGTATATAGGAAAAAATAGCAGAAATGTGATATAAAGGTAAGATTAGAGTTCACTAAAAGTTTTACAAAATTTCCACATCCAATGGTCTAGATGCACAAACTTATTTACATGGGAGTTTCTATGGATTAGATTAGTTTCCTACAGAGACAATGGTAGATAGAATCACCAGACCGAGCACAAGGCCCATTTAAACTTCATGTCACCGCTCAGTATTAGTTTGAGTTGTGCATGCTCTAGGCTACGCCACGAGAGAGAGAAAAATATCTCCTCTCCTTTCCCTAGACACAGGAACAACTCGAGATAAAATTTTGAAAACTTGAATCATGGGAAACAAGGCAGTCAATTGCTGCATCTTGAATGTGGCTCATTTTAAAAATATATATATTATTGATTTTTTACAGAGAGGAAGGGAGAGGGAGAGTTAGAAACAACGGAATGTGGCACATTTTAACCAAGCACATTGAGCTGCCTCAAGAGTAGAAAGTCCTGAAAAAGACTACTTTTATGTGCAGGTAGAATAAATGGATGAAATGGAATGACCAGCCTTACTTTTAGAACAATAATCTAATTCTTTCTTGGTAATCAGAAAGTTAAATTGCACCTGGAAAGTCTGTCAGTTAATGTCATCAATTAGAACTTTGATTACTTGGTCCTTGTTACTAGACAAAACATTCTATGTATGAACTTTTAGATAAACTTTTATATTGGCATTGTGGCTTCTCTGTACCAGTAAAGCTTTGTTCCCCTTGTTTTATCACTCATTCCCATCTCCAATACTTTGCTCAAGCTGCCCCCCTCCTTCCCTATTGACCCAGCTCCTATCATTTGTTTAAAATGCAGATTTAGTTTTCTTTCTAGGTGAAGCCTTTCCCAATTGTATTTTCTTCAATGTTCCTATGACTAGCTGGAATTCACATATTTATTTATATCTTTCCATATCATCTCCTCATCACCTAAATACAGCGTAGACTGTGTGGGGACAGGGATTTTGCATTATTCTCTGCTGTATCCTTAGCACCAAGATCGAGGCTTGGAACATCAAAGCCACTCAGTATTTAATAAATCAATGTCCTTGGACTAAATTTTTAGTCCTTAATGCAGACTTAAAGTACTATACAATTTCAATGCCTTATTTAGTAAGATCTTTAAGACCAAGATTATATCTAATATATAATGTGTGTGTGCACACATGTGTGTATCCTATCTAATAAAAGAGTAATATGCAAAATAGGCAACACTCCATCACAAAGATGGCCGCCCCCATGGCCACAAGATGGTGGCACCCATAGCGGTGGGGAGGGAGGGGGCTAAGGGCAGAACAGGCGATCAGAGGGGGCAGGGACCAGAGGCCTCAGGCATGGGCAAGGGTGCAGCCAGTGATAGGAGGGAGCAGAGCAGAGCCAGTGATCAGAGGGGTATGAGGCTGCCCTACCTAGGCATAAGGCCTAGGCCAGAGGCCTCAAGCCTGGAGATCACAGGGGCCTAGGCTCCACGGAGCCAGTGATCAGAGGGGCAGGTGCAGAGCCTACAATCACAGAGGTCTCAGCACCAGTGGAGCCAGCAAAGCAGGGGTCTGGGGATCTCCTGTCCAGGCCTGTAGCCTTGGCCAAGGCTGCAGTGGGGCAGGGATGGAGCCCGCAATCTCAGGGCCTGGGTATGGGCGGAGCTGGCAATGCAGGGGTCTGAGGGTCCTCTGCCGAGCCCTGTAGCCTTGGCCACAGGCTGCAGTGGGGCAAGGTCGGAGCCCACAGCTGGAAGGACCTGGGGGTTCCCTGCCCAGGCCTGCATCCTTGGCCAGAGGTTATAGGCCTGGGCAGGAGTAGAGCCAGTGATTGGAATGAACTACAGAGGAAACACCTTTTCTGACCGCTCATTGGCTAAGCTCCCTGTATGCCACTGGTAGTATTCTTAGTAACTTGGGTAATAAGAATCCAAAAAGGCAATCTAGAATTTTTCCATCTCACTCCTGGAGAAAAAAAATGAAGATCCACTGCTGGAGAGCTAAGAAATGTCATATCCTGCCCTAGCTGGTTTGGCTCATTGCATAATGCCTCAGCCTGCAGACTTCAGGGTCTGGGTTCAATTCTGACCAAGGGCATGTACCTAGGTTGCAAGCTTCTCCCTGGCCAGGGCCCAGGTCAGGGCATATGCAATAGGCAACCAATCAAAATGTTCCTCTCACTTTGATGTTTCTCTCAGTTTTTCCTTTCTCTTCCACATTCTCTAAAAATCAATGGAAACATATCCTCAAGTGAGGATAAAGAAAAAAGAAAGAGAGAAATGTCATATCCTATGAAAGACACATCTTGAAAATACCTAAAGAAAGTTGTCATTTTTTTATGGTGAAGGGACTGGAGTCCATGTTGAAAACACCTTGGTGGCTGAGGTGACTGGCAGTGGCTGCAGCAGCAGGGTGATGGGGCTGGTGGCTTCTCCTGATTAGCCTGGTCACCTCCCACAAAGGGAGGCCAGACTGTGGCTTAGGCCTGCTCCCCAAGGGGAACAGGGAGCAGTCCTAAGCCATCAGTAGGACACCCTCTGAGGGCTCCCAATATGTGAGAGGGGGCAGGCTGGGCTAAGGAACCCCCCCTCCCCAGTGCACAAAATTTGTGCACTGGGTCCCTAGTATATATATATATAAAAGCCTATGCAACCATTATAACTGGTCACTATGATGTGCACTAACCACCAGAGGGGAAATGGTCAATGGAGGAGCTTCCCTTGGTGGTCAGTGCATTCCCACAGCCAACTTCTCACAGCTGGCCAATCTACCATGGTCCCTCCCCCATAAACTGGGAAAAACAGCCCAATTGGTCCTGATCTCCAGTCAGGCCAAGGGACCCACTCATGCACGAATTCATGCACCAGGCCCCTAGTAAAAAATAAAAATGTGTGTGTGTGTGTGTATGCACATACATAAATATTATATTTGAATTGAAATAATACATTTTACACATATATAATTTTACTTTACAGGTACATCTATTTAGCTAATGGAATGTACTAGAGGAGTTCTCTGTATAATACATTGATCCTAAAGATTTAGCATTACTAAGAATTCTTAAAGTGATAATGAGAGGAAATGAAAATAGCATGTAGTTACTTTTTTTAGTATCAGTGACCTACAAACACCTGACTTTCATATCTGCTGCTATGAATTTTGTTTTTAGGTGACTGATATAAATTATCTCATTTTAAGAACTTCGATTTTATTTGAAAATATCTTTCCAAGTAAATAATTTAATTCTAGTGGGAAGATAGAGTTCATTGCAGTGAAATCACTGCAAAACACTTGTATATAAGATAACAAACACACCCTATAATTGTTCAACTCCCACTTAGCTTTTACTGTATAGAACAGAAATTAAAATCCCAGCCCCCTCTGATCACCTGTTCTGCCCCTCAGCTCCCCCTCCCCCCGCTATGGGTGCCTTCATCTCCATTATTCACTGAAATCATTGAAACTATTTGATCCACTGGCCATGTAGCACTCAGTTTTTATTAAGTATGTGACCTGACTTTTCCAATTTTGGCAACCTTATTAACATGCACAATTTGGCGTTCATTGAAATTTACATTGTGGTATGCTTAATCAGTGTTTTCCTCTGTTTTTTGATAAAGGTTGATTAAGTTTATTGTCTATAAAAATTAAATATATATATATATATATATATATATATATATATATATATATAATGAAATTTCAATTTAACTAAATTTTTTGTATCTGAGATTCTTTATTCTTTCTTCTATTTGTGATGCTAGATTTTAATCTTCTAAACCCTGGACTTGTTTCCAGCATATTGCGTGCCACTGGGATAATCAGTCAAGTACAGGGGATCCCTCAGATCTCCACACTGTAGTTTATCACTTGAAGTACTCTTTGAAAAGGGGTTCTAGTCTTTGTCTAAGGATTCTAGTTGATCAATATTTATTAAAATTTAAATTATACCTTGCTGACTTTAAAAGACACTTGAGGTTGCTTACTATGAGATCAATATAAAATATCTTTATTTTCTTCAGAATTCATAATGTCACTTTCTCTTTCCACTTACTTTTATGGGTTTTCTTAATTTTCATTTTAATGATGTCCTTTCTACTCCCTTCAGGTTGAACTATACAATTCACCAATCTGCTAGGTTTTGCCTTGAATTCTCCTTATGTTTTCACCTGACTTTACTTTCTCACAATAGTGTTCATATTCCTGAGGAACAGGGGCCTTGTCCTTGACTTAGATGAGCTCCTCTACTGCACTTACCAAGGTCCTCAACATGGATTTCATGTAATTGACTGTTTTCCTATTGGACCAGTGATAACCTGTGTTCTTCCCACTGCCTATGTATTTCCTATTTGTAGGTAAAGGAGATACAGGAACTTTCTCAAAACACAGATACAAGTTGTGTCTTTGCCTTGAGGAAAAAAGCTTCCACCAGGAGTCATTCACTGATGGCTGGTTATTCCCAGAGACTCCCTGTCCGAAAGTTACAATATTGCGTTCTATATTACCTCATGGTAGCCTCACAACAGCTCTCAGAAGTGAGTTTTCTTTTTTACTTCTGAGGAAATTAAGTTTAGGGAGCCTTCCTGGCCCACATATGTTGAACATGAAAGAACTGGAACTTGAACTGAGTATTTTTACTCTGTGGGTAGTATTCATTCCAGCATCCATACCACATCTGGTTCTATGAAGAAGCTTCTATAGAATCAAGTCTGAAGCCAAAACCTAACCCCAGACTGAGCTCTTTTGGGCCCTGCTACTCCCTGGAAGCGTGGCACACTGGTGTGAGATGAGAGCTGTCAGCATGGATGCATCTACCTATAGTCACTTGGGCACCTACCCTCTTATCTTAGACTGAAGAGTCCCACCTCTGAGATAAAATTGGGCACCCCTATATGTTACTGCACTGCTTCAGGGCCTCTGGTGGCCGAAGGCATGGGGGAGGGGCACTGTAAGCCCTGGAGAAACCTGTCTTCAGTCATCACTAATTCCCACAATTACATCAGGCCTCGAGGGCTGCAAGCATGCTCTCTACTAGTTGAGATTTCCGTGGGTATGATGTAGCACCTGGCATATGGTAACAATATTTGCTGAAAACAAACTATTTTTGACACAATGTAATAGTAAATCTTAAAGTTCTAGAATGTCAAATAAAAATATATGGACCACAAAAGATACTAGAAAGTTGCTTCCTAAATTTTTATACTTGGATTCAGTAAGGCCTCATAAATTCACAAAATTTTGGAGTTCGGCCCCTTAATTCAGAACGGTCTATGTCAAGGCATATCTAACTAAGTCTAGGTGTTGTCAGTATGCAAGACCAAGTGAAAAGAATATTCTCAGGTTTATACAAGGTTTATTAAAGGCCTTAACAATGATAATTAAACATTTGAACTTTTCAGGTTTAGTGGGAATTAAACTGGGTCAGCATGTATCACTAAGTTTTAATATGAGTATCTGCCACGCACTCACTTGGAAACCCAAATCTTATGATGTATCCCAACGGCCTTCTCTAAATTATTTCCCAACTATTAACTTTTAGTAAGTAAAGAAGAAGACCAACACTGCCTGTAACACTTAATTCTCTGAGCCGCCGGATTCAGGCCATGGTCCACGCTCATTTTTGTGTCCTCCCTCATACAGACTCTCCCAACACTGTCAAATGACTCTCACTAATTCTTTCTTTGAAAATGTACAAAAAAGATTTCCATAGAGGTCTTTGGAGATTTCTTGTATCCTCCTGTGTGTAATAGGTTAGATCAAATAACAATGAAGGAAGAAGGGGGCTTTGTTTTATGTACTTTCCTTCTCTTGGCCATTGAAAGGGGAAACGAATAAAAAGAAAAATGATACCATACAGATGATGTCAGCGTTAAATTAAATTAAATTAATATCATGCATTAGACTGTGGCAGCCATAATCTTTTGATTATTGAAGAGATTGTTGGTAATGAAGTACATTTGTAAGAAATACTTTTAGTGTATACTGAATACGTGTACAAACTGTGAGAAATGGATCTAATAAAATGATAGATTTAGAAATTGCCTGGCACCTAAATTCATGTTTTTCAAACAGCTATTTATAGAAAGAAAAGTGATATTTAAGCTGCCATAATAGAATATTATAATATGCTTTATATTACCTTAGGTAATAGTCGCATATTTTAAAATAATGGTGAAAGCCATTCAATTATTTATTCATACCTAAGTTATATAAATTGGACGATTTTGAAATGTGCAGGAAAAGAATTATTTTCATGAAAGTAAGACCTCACTGACATGGCTTAAAGAAAATGCTGTGAAACAAGTTATACTATAGATAAAAATAAACCAAACCAACATGAATTTTTAATAAACAAAAAATAGTTTATGGAAACATTAAAAATAACTATCAACTTTAACCACTCTGGCCATGCTGTACATTTCACATATGCTTCTTCTCCTGCTAGGACCTCAGCACTTACAGTGAGATCTCCACGGAACGGGAGGATGACCTCAGCCTGGGGAAAGCCTACGAAGCCATAGCCCGAGTCCTGCAGAGGTAAGTTAGCACATCCTTGTCTTCCTGTCACTGTGAATTTACTCAGCTGTGAAAGACTTAAATTGTTTGAGGTCTGTCGTTTTCCATTACTGCCTGCTTAAATTTTAAATAGCGCCCTTCTTAAGTGACCCCTTTCATCATAAGTTATTTTACACCAATGTGGTATTTCGAGCTATGCGTCTAAAGTCGTCTCTGTCTATTCCTCCTTTGTATTACTTTGTTTTTGATTTTCTGTACATTTAGTGATGACCTTGAACAAAAGGGAAAAATCAGCTCACATCTCACAGGTTAAAAAAGCAGAGAGCATAGAAGTACATAGTACACTTCAGTCACTGTGACTCACCACACCTTGCCAGGTCTCCTCTTGGAGGAAACTGTCCATTTATGCTTCAGTCATGCTGCTTCCATTAAGACATCTCTCCATAGAGCAAATCTGGAGGAACAATTGGGTGCAAAAACAATATTCCCAAAATTTCACTTAAAACAGAAAATTTAAGGAAAGTATACATGAAAAGCCTCTGATACAAATTTTTCCTTGGAAAGTACATGATTGGCCCTTCACTCATTGTGCTGTGTCCGTTGTACACTCCACTTAAGTGTTGCATCGTATAGGAGCACCATTAACGTTATAATGTATGGCAAGGTAGTGTAAGATTTGGTAAGAAAAGTTATCAAAGTCAAGACCTTGGTTTGGGGTTTGTTATCTTATATACAAGCTATAGCTTTCTAATCATGATAGTAGTAATAATATAGGTATAGATTGTGTCAAGTTTAATTTCTTCTCATTTATATTTTACTTGTAAATATATACAAGGTGGTGTTTTAAAAGGTAAAATTGTTATTTAAAAGTCATTGAAAACATCATATGCCTAGGGAAGTAAGAGTAGGTCATCATTATATAATAATCATTAAGTGCCAAATAAATAATTAAATATTAAAATCCAACACCAATGAAAGAAAAGTTGCCTTACAAAATGCCAAATAAAAGGCCAGACGGTCATCACTGGATCCATGGTTAAGGACATGGACATATATATAAGGAGAGAATGGACGTCTGCTCAAGGAAGGCAGAGCCACATGAGTGTTGTGATTCCTCCAGGTAAAGATTAGTTGCTCACCCATGGAAGATCAACTCAGCTATCCCTTACACTTTTACTTTACAAATGGCAATGGAAAAGAAGCAAATGTTTAAACACAAAGAATAGATACATATGTATTCAATTTAGTGTCTATGTGGGACACACAAACTCTGTGCTCTTTTGTCCAGCTCTATTTAATTATTAAATTATTTAGCTCTACTGTTAGCACTTCTCAGAATCAGTGAAAACTGGCTGGATTATTTATCTTGCTTTGTAGTAGCAGACCTGGCCCATACACTTAAATAAATGCATCTGATAATGTGTTTATAAAATAATTTTTACAAAATGACATTGTGTCCCAACATAACTGAAGAGATAAAACTCCAGGGAAAAATATTTTCTTTTGTAAACATATTGAGCAGACAAGTGTTGGAATTCCCCATTTGGTTACAAAAATATAATTATTTTTGAAACTTCTGGAGACATGTGGTTATCTTGAACAAATTCTCACCTGTTAACCTAGTGTTTCATTGGGATATTTTAGTGTCTCCACTCCACTTCAGGATTTTAATTTCTGTTCTATACAGTAAAAGCTAAGTGGGAGTTGAACAATTATTGGTAAATACTGGCAATAACAGCAACAGACAACCTAATGTTTTAATTTGACTGCTTAAGTATTACTTGGGATGCAGGTGTGGAAAAGAATATTGCTTTTGAAGATTTGACAGATGAAGTAGGGTGTGTTTGGGGTAGTCATAGGGACAATTCCATTCCAATGTTCTCAACAGTCCAGCAACCTGCCTTGGGGCAAACCTATCATGAGCAGGAAGACTTATCCCTAGCTCACTTTTATTCCAAATGAAATGAATTCCACCTATAAGGATTCTCACCAACAAACTTGCAAATGAAGCTGTTGATGATTTCTATGGACTTTAAATTTAATAATGTTATGCAGAACACAAGAACACAGGAGATGCTTCTTGTGAGGTCTTAGGACAAAAGTGTTCCAAGTCCACAACAGCTTTCTAATCCAAACCTGCAGCATTGCTGGTGGTTATGGAGGAGCACTCCCAGGAGTGTAAGCCTTGCCATGTTCTTTCTCCATGTGTGCAAAATAACTCGAGAGGTGGGCAGGTGTGTCAAAACCAAAAGTTCTGTACAGGCAACATCAGCACCCAAAATATCTGAGAAGCCTTATTAAATCTAGCCCACTACTTACTAGAAATGTCTTGGTATGAATTTTGTGGTCTTTTCAAAAAATTTGCTTCAAGGGCTTGGTGTTTTTTGACACACACACACACACACACACACACACACACACACACGTATGTCCTTTTCATAGTCCTAAACTGTCCTCAAATTAGCAGAAATAGAGCGCAACAAAAATAGAGGAAATTATGGTGGTGTCAGCTGAGGAATAAATCAAACTGCATGTGAAGCTTAGCATCACCTCTAAATCTCTTTCCCAACCTTGGCAATTGCACAGGCTTCACTAATGGGAAGCCCTCTCTCTATAAACATATTTTATCTCTTTAAAGGAAATGAAAGAGGATAGCCATGTCTGGGATAAGTGTGTGTCTGAGGCCGTCAGCTGAGCATGCATGAAGGGTGAATAGGCTTTAAGACTGGAAGATTCTAAAATGGTTATAAGAATTTATACTGTGATTTCAACTGAAAAACACAGCACATTCCCTCAAGGCTGAGGACTTGGTAATGCAGAGCTGCTCAGTTAATAATGCTAGAACTATCCCTGGTATTAGAGTTATTGATGCAAGTTTTAATAATGAGCCGGTTGTTATTTTTGCTATTGGTTTGAATAACATTAAGCAGCATAACAGAAAATAGGCATTTACAATGTCTCTTTTTTTCCCTACTTGAAATACTAGTGGGGGGAAAAAGAGTCAGTATTCTAACATAATAACAATTGCCCATGACACAGCTATAAAAGCCAGAATTATTGTTCATAAAACAGAGATAGTGAGTTGAGAAATTACCAAGTAAATATTATTATATATAGACAGACAATTTGAGTAAATATAGAATAGGAAATAACCTCAATTTTTCTTAAAACATTTTTTGGCCTCATTTTCTGAAATAACTCACTTACCAAAATGGCACAACTCTCCAACACAATCAGGGGGGCTTATATAGGGGGGAAATTACAAAAATGACAGTTATTCAAGAAACCTGCCTGGTCACAATTGGCCTGGGTTTATTCCATAGCACTTGTAAATTTTCTTATAAACTCGAGTTAAATTATTTTCTAGAAAACTTTCCACACTGGACATCTTTCAATCCATCAGTACAAAGTTTCAAGTTTGAAAATTACCTTCCTGTTATAGCTGAAAATTAATTTCTTCTTGCTTGAGAGAAATGACATGCCCTAGTAATTTCCATATAGTCTTCAAAATGGAACGTTCAGGCTTTGATGCGAAATCTCCTAAAGATGACCTCCCAAAATACATCAAAACATTTCTATTAATTCATGAAATTAAGGACAGCGTTTTACATTTTCTCCTGTCACTGATTCCATTTGCCTTATTGCTTTCATCTGTGGCCCACAAACTTGGTAGCACAATCAACAAACCCCTCGGTGGCCGCTTCATCTCTGCTCTATTTGATTTCTTCTCTCTGAGTAAATGATTAAGTTTTCATGCATTGGTTCAACCAAAATCTATGTTCACTCAACCACAACCTTTATTGATTACTTCTACTGCAAACAGTAGGCCAAGTGTGATATACATAATTGGACAGTTGTCAGGGGATGTGGGTGTTAACAGTCCTGTTTTCCCAGTTGGAAACTGGAATCACCTTGATACACAAATATTCTGCACTGTTTCATTCTCATTCTTTGGACCGAGGAGTCCTGTTCCTCAGAATATATGTTTTTAACTCTCTAAGGTCTGGTTGAATGAATTTAGTGATTATACCATATAATATGCTGCTCAAGTTGCACCTGTGCACTGCATATAGAAAACTGGAATTAATATTTGTCTAACATTTTAACCTTGTCCTTGAACTCATTCAAGTAATCCCTAGCATTTCTGTGATAAAAAATAATTTTTTTTTAATTCTTTCCCTTCTAAAGAAAGACTGGCTTCTAAATCTAAGGCTAACTTTTAAATTTAGAAGTCTTTTAAGCAACATATAATGTTTATATTTCAGATGCTATATTAACAGCTTTGCTGGCTATAGAACTGTGCATTCACTGAGTGGAGCATATAGTTTATAATGGGAAGGCTATTTCTGTAGCATTATTTGTTAGAGCAAGTTCCAGATACTTTTCCATGCTTTGGAGATCTGTTGCTCCTTTGGGAAGAAAACAACTCGACTAACCCAGCAATAGTTTTATTTATGCAATTTTGTATTTCTTATTCTCTGAACTTGTTGTGCTTTTTTGTTTGTTTGATTGTATATGTTGTGATTTAACAATCCTCAGCAGGCCAAACTTAATTCAAAATATACTTCCATCAAAAATATATCAGCTTTTAGGAACATGAACATAAATAAGCTTCAGTGAGTCCATTTTAGTTAAATAAAAACAATGATTTTTCCCCCTAAGGTTTTAAAGTGATATGCAAAGAAGTCTCTATTTTTTTATGTCATCTTTTTTTTTTCTTGAATACTACTATCCAAGAAAGAGCTTGGAGAGTTAACATCAATTTGATCAAAGTTCTAGAAATTTATGAGTTTGCTCAAAATTCTTAGTATATTTATTTATTTATATTTTTATACTCTTGAGTTCTCTCAGTATCATTTTTGTTTTTCCATGAAGCAAATATTTAAATTAAAGCAATGAGTGTACCTTTTTTTTAATTGTTTAATTCATGTGTGCGTTTAAAATAATCCTCATAACAGCTCATAATTTTTCCTGGAGAATTGAGCCATGCCTAAATGTAGAAGAAAATTATTCATAATTTTGTTATGAGAAGGTGAGAACTGAATCATAAGAAGTAATATTAACTTTGGGAATGTAAAATTCCATTCTATTTCTTATATGTAAACCATTCTCTTACCAGTAAGAAAGGAAGAAATAATGCATTTGATAGTGCCTGATACTCAAGTAAACAAAAAGTGATAGTTCTTTGACACATGTCTCCTAGAAAATAGATAGTAGGACTTTATTTGCCTATCTGTCTTGCAAAATGTCCCCTCAAACTATGGTGTTTTATTCATTGCATAATAAAAGATTTTCTAAAAGTAATGTCTAACTAATTTGACTTCTCTTCTCAGCTAGTGGTAGATTCTATCAAGCAGAGAACTGTGGATGTGATAACTTTTTACTTCATTGAGAGATAATAATAATAATAGCTGTCATTTAAGACTCTCTATGTGCCAGGCTATACATACCTGTAATTTTTCATCTCATGACACTCTGTGGTCACTTTAAAAATGAGAAAATTGGAGCTGAGGAAGAGGTGTTCAACGCTATTCAATTAAAAAGCCAAACTTGGGATTCATGGCTAGATATTTCTAATATGCACCATAGCACTCTGCAACTTTAAAGCAATTTACCAGATTTTTATAAACATACTAAAGCTCATCTATGAACATGAATGTGGTCCTCGTCAAATCTTGGAAGGTTATGAAGTTGATACCTCTAATCCTGCCACCACCTGTTTAAAAAAGAGGGGGTGCATATGTAATTCTTTCAACAATAAAGATTTATAAAAATAAAATAATAAATTACACACCTTTGAAATGCTTGTGGCATGTTCTTTTGAATGACCCCTGTAGATGTGCATCTTTGTTTGAGAGGTGGGTTTGATATTTGCAAACAGCCAAAGGATTTAGAGTCACATTTAGAAAAAAATCACGTAATAATCTCTAGGGCTTACTCCATTTGGGGGACATAATTGATTAAATTACGTATAAATGCTTTATAATAAACCTACACTATGGAGATGTTTCCTAGAGAGGGATTCCAAGATGCCATCAGCTACATCACTAGGTGACATCTTTGAAACGAACCACTTGGAGGAAATGCTCTTTCTTTGCATGCTTAGCAAATCTGGGCATTGGAAATACAGTATGGTGGGGAACGAGGGGTAGAAATATAGATTTGCCGTATGTGCATATAGTAGTTAGAGCACGCTATAGCAGCATGTGAAATTGCCCAGAGTAAACATCTAGTGGAGGGGGAGGACAGTCTTAGACAGAACTCTGGAAAGAGTCACCTTTGGGTGGGTAGAGACTCCAATGTCAGTAAGATACCCAGGAAGATAAAAATATGAGAAAATTGGTCAGCTGAAAGTTCTGGACAGTAGAGGGAGGACCATTTGGAGAAAGATGGGATGTTAATAGCCAGGATTCCCAGCCTGTGTGTTAAGGCCCGAGTAAAGGCACAGGAGGACGAGGCCTGGGAGCAGAGCAAGGAGCCTGAGTCTATATACACTAAACATGTGATCCATTTCAAAACTCAAATATACAACAATTTTTCAAATTTATATAGGTGCTTTGAGTTCACCATTGTATTCCCTGGAGTTGGCTCCAAATCCTTTGGCTGCCTTGTACTAGTACGATCAAACTTACACTGTAAGCTCTAGGCGTGTTCTTGTGAGGAGGATAATGAAGGGACTATGCTCCAAGTTTCAAAGCACTGCACACAGTTCATAGTACCCATCACAGTTAACCCCATGCATAAATTTATGTATTTATCCCTCAAAATTGACAGGGAAACTCTCTAAAAGCAGGAACCGTAATTCCTCAGAAAGTAGCATTCTAGGTTTCTTGATATTACTGGAATATTCAAAAGACAGGAGTTTACAGTCATGAGCTTCAAACATCCAACCCCATGACTGGGATTCTCACGATTTACATGGAAGCTTGACGTTCATGTCTTCTGCATTCAGTGGTTCTCCACCTTCTGGCCCTTTCAATACAGTTCCTCATGTTGTGACCCAATCATAAAATTATTTTCATTGCTACTTCATAACTTGAATGCTGCTACTGTTATGAATCGTAATGTAAATATCTGATATGCAGGATGGTCTTAGGCGACCCCTGTGAAAGGGTCATTCAATCGCCAAAGGGGTCGCGACCACAGGTTGAGAACTGCTGGCATAAATGTTTCCCATCTCAAACTTTCTACCATTGCTTCATTCAAAACTATATTAATGGCTGGTATATACCAAGCACTCTGCTGGAAACCATGTCTTTCTGAGCATTTTACCAGTATATAACACCTGTATAGGTAACTTCTGGGATGCTAGAAACTTCACTGCTGAGGGATGCTGAAAAAAACCAAACTACTATTCACCTTTCATAAACTTTTAAAAGCTTTTATTGAAAAAAACCAACTTGAGTTATAATTCATATACCATGCTATTTGCCTTTTAAAGTCTACAGTTCAGTCATTTTCAGTATATTTAGAGTTTAATTTGAGATCATTTTCATCACCCTGAAAAGAAGCACTACACCCTTTAGCAGCCACTCCCTGTGCCTCTCTCCCCAGCCTCTGGTTATCACTAACCCACTTTCTATCCCTATGGATTTGCCTACTGCACATTTCATGTAAATGGAATTATATAATACTAGGAGCCCAGTGCGCAATTTGAAATCACGTGGTGCCGCCTACCCTCCAGTCCGGCCCTGCCTCCTTCTCTGGCCCTTGAAGCAGCCAAGGCTGCTGCTAATCAGGCCCTCCCCAGCACAGTCACATGGAGGCCCCTGCCGCCCTGCCCTCGACAGTGCATGCACACGCTGGTTAATTTCTTATTTAGATAGATAGGTAGGTAGATAGATAGATAGATAGATAGATAGATAGATAGATAGATAGATAGATATTAGGGGCCCGGTGCACAAAAATTTGTGCACTCGGGGGGAGAGAGTCCCTCTGCCCAGCCTGTGCCCTCTCGTAGTCTGGAGATGTCCACCTGCTGGCTTAGGCCTGCTCCCTGGGAGATCAGGCCTAAGATGGCAGCCAGACATCCCTCTGGCAGCCCAGGAGCCCTCAGGGGATGTCCACTTGCCAGTGAGGAGCAGGTTTAAGCTGCAGTCATACATCCTTAGCGCTGCTGAGGAGGCAGGAGAGGCTCTCACTACCACCGCTGTACTGGCAGCCATCAGCTTGGCTTGTGGCTGAGTAGAGTGACCAGTCATTCCCAGTTGTTCTGCTGTTAGGGTCAATTTGCATATTACCCTTTTATTATATAGGATTATATAGAATAGAGGCCTGGTACATGGGTGGGGGCTGGCTGGTTTGCCCTGAAGGGTGTCCCGGATCAGTGTGGGGGTCCTGCTGGGCTGCCTGGCCAGCCTGGGTAAGAGGCTGATGGCTGTTTGCAGGCTGGCCACATCCCCTTCAGGGTGGAGTCCTGCTGGAGTGCCTGGTCAACCTAGATGTGGGGCTGATGGCTGTTTGCAGGCTGGCCACAGCCCCTTCAAGGTGGGTATCCCCCCCCTGGGGTGCCTGGCCAGCCTGGGTGAGGGGCTGATGGCTGTTTGCAGGCTGGCCACAGCTCCCATTGATCCAATGTCCCAGCAAGGCTGGTTGGAATCAAGTTTCTGGGGTTTATTTAATTCTGTAATTGAAACTTTTTTGCCTTGAGCAGAGGCCACAGCCTGCCTAGGCAGGCAGTTTCCTTGATCACTGGTTAAATGAAGCCTTCTGTTTGCTTCAGCTCCGTGGCTTCTATAATTGAAACTTTGTTGCCTTGAGTGGAGGCCATAGCTGGCCTAGGCAGGCAGCTTCCTCCATCACTGGTACAATGGAAGCCTCCTATTTGCTCTAGCTCCATGGCTGCTGGCCGCCATCTTGGCTGGGTTAATTTGCATACAGCCGCTCTGATTGGCTAGTGGGCGTTGCTATTGACTGGTGGGGCTAATGGAGTGAGGGTCAATTTGCATATTACTCTTTTATTAGAATACTAATGGCCCAGTGCCCAAAAATTTGTGCACTTGGGGGGGGTCCCTCAGCCCGGCCTGTGCTCTCTCGCAGTCTGGGACCCCTCAGGGGATGTCCACCTGCTGGTGTGCCTGGCCAGCCTGGGTGAGGTGCTGATGGCTGTTTGCAGGTTGGCCAAGTCCCCCAGTGGAGACCCTCACCCCATGGGGGTGTGGCCAGCCTGGGTGAGAAACTGAGGGCCGTTTTCAGGCTGCCCACAGCCCCTTCAGGGTATGGGTCCCTACTGGCGTGCCTGGCCAGCCTGGATGAGGGGCTGATGGCTGTTTGCAGTCTGGCCACAGCTCCCATTGACCCAAAGTCCCAGCGAGGCTGGCTGGAAGCAAGTTTCTGGGACTTATTTATCTTCTCTAATTGAAACGTTGTTGCCTAGGCAGGCAACGAAGGCTCCTTTTTCTTCAGCTCCGTGGCTTCTGTAATTGAAACTTTGTTGCTTTGAGTCTGCCGAGGCAGGCAGTTTCCTCCAAACAGAAGCCTCCTGATTGCTCTAGCTCTGTGGCTGCCAGCCGCCATCTTGGCTGGGTTTATTTGCATATTGTCACTCTGATTGGCTGGTGGGTGTAACGGTTATTGGCTGGTGGGCATGGCTTAGGTGTTTCAGAGTGATGGTTAATTTTCATATTACTCTTTTATTTTTTATATATATTTTATATATATATATATATATATATATATATATATATATATAGCTATTTGTGACTGGCTTCTTTAATTAGTGTATTTTCAAGGTTTATTCATATAATAGCATATATCAATACTTCATTCCTTCTTATAAGAATGAGGCTAAATAATATCCCTTGTAGAGATATACTACATTTTGTTTATCTATTCATAGACATTTGGGTTGTTTCTATTTCTTGGCTCTGAATAACAATGTTGTTATGAACATTCATGTACAAGTTTTTGTATGGACATATTTTCATTTTTCTTGGGTATATATGTAGGAGAAGGTTAGGTGGGTCATGTGATAACTCTATGTTAAAGTTTCTGAGGAATCGACCAGCTGTGTTCCAACACAGCTGCAGCAGTTTACATTTCCACCAGCCATGCATGAAGGTTAAAAGGTTTACATTGTAACTTACTATATATTCCAACAAAATCAAGCCATGTATTTTTAATTTGATATTTTCACTTGAAATTTCATTATCCTGATAACCATCTTGCACTTTCTAAAGCAAAAAAACATACAAGATCTTCTCTTCACTGTGATATTCAGTGAAATGATACTCCAGTAGTTTCCTGTTTTATTTACTCTAGCCAAGGAGAGATGGTAGAAGCAATTACATACCTGAAGAAATTTGTGAAACTGGCAGGAAACAATTTTCAAAAGCTAGATGTTGTGAAAGCAAGTACAATGCTTGGTGACATCTACAATGAAAAAGTGAGTATATGTGTTTCTCACTTATGGCGGGGGGGAAAGGTAGCTTTAAAATTCTATTCCCATTGTATCCTCACTTTCTCCCATATGTTGTGCAGAATGACCCCAGAACTGTGGGACCTAGTTGATGATCAGGGCAGTGAGTGGAAAGAGAACCGTCTCTTTTTTCCTCTTCCTCCAGGACCTGAGTGCCATGTCGGGCACAGTCACCACAAGCTGCCAGTACTGATGCCCATCTTCACAGCCAGTTCAGGTCCTAAGTAATTTCAGATGTGAAGGGCAATTAAAATATTTAAATTCAAAGGAACTTCATTATAATAGTTGGCTCTCACCAGCTGACACTGACATTGGCGGCTCTTGCTCCAGATTCTCATTTTACTAGCCCAGCGGTGATGCTCCTGCCAGGTCCCACAGGAGAAGAAAGGACAGTCCCAAGAACAGTTCTGAAGGAAATATGTAATTCTAGCAGCAGATTGAAAGAATCATGGGAAGGAAGAGAGAAAGACAAGAAAAAAGTCTAAAATAAAGGTATCTCATTCAAGAAGCCATTACTAGTGAAATGCAGGTCACACTTTAGTGGTACTTTCCCACGCAGCACTTATCTTGTTGTTTTCTTATTTGTGACATTTTATTGTTGCTGTTGTTGTTTAATCTGGCTGGAATGGGAGCTTAATGAGAACAAAGAGCGCATCTGCCTTGTTTATTATTTAATTTTAGTGGCTAGCAGAGAACCCGGCTCAGAGTTGGTGAGCTAAAAAATTAGTTTGCTGAATCAATCAATAAATTTATAACCAATTTTATATAACTGAAGAGTAGTCTTTTCTCACTTTTGAAATCCTAAACTATTTTATTCTTGTACAATATTTTGGCAGTTTGAAAACTTGTAGTGAGTCTTTAAAAGCAAATCTAATGGTACTCGTCAGTCTGCCTATTGAGGCCCTCCTCATATGATGAAACCTTTACTGTTTCATATAATCATGTAATGTATTCTAATAATGTCTAAGAAATATTATTATTATTATTATTATTATTATTATTATAAGGCAACAATTACAGTACAAAACTATATTTGGAAAAAGTTGGAGTTTTCTCTCATTGGTATAGTGTTATTATCATTAAAATTAACATATCTAAGATAAATTCTCTTTTATGTAGTAAAATAATCCTCTTACTGTCTAGTCCTGAACGTGGCTACCAATCCTGCCCTCCTCAGATGATCTTTTTCTTGACTGACTATTCATTGAAAACGTATAATTAATATAAAGTGGTCAAATGAGAATGTTTTAGGGAAAATAACTTAATGAGATTTCTAATTCCCTAATAAGATCAGAGAATAATCACATAGTTCAAACAATGGTAGTTCCAAGACTAAAATAGTAGGGGAAATGTGTAAGAAATTATTCCTCCTTATTTCTGAGACAATGCTCATTTGTTCTGAGCTTGAAATACAGTAACATTTTAGATACCAAAAAGGATCTAGTAAGAATCAGAATCATGCTTGAAAATTCTATGCTATAGTGTAATAACACAAGCTTTGTTTCAAGGCCTGTGATGTCATCAAGACCCTCTCCTGAAATTGTCCAATAATGCTTATCAGTGATATTTATAACATTAAATGAAGTTCTCATCTAATAAGATGCACTCATGAAATGCATACGTTCATTATATATTCTCAAACTCATACTTAAGATGACCAGGATTAGCTACTAGAATCTTCTGAATTTTATAATAGGGTAGGGATTAACTGATAACAGAAATGAACTATAAAGGTTAAACAGAATCTTTGGATATTAAACTCTTAAAGAATTAAAATTCTGGAAATATAATATACCTTAATGAATTCTCATTCCAAAAAGGTATGTACAAAAGAACTTCTATCTGAGAATTAATGTTATATTTTATTAAGAGTGTTTTAAACTAGAGAAATTCCATTAATGCCAGTTTTATGATAGTTGTGTGTCTAAAGATTGAATGCTAGGCACAATTTAAGGGAAGAATAATTACCTCCAAGGTGGTGCAGGCCTGGGGTGAGGGGTGGGGGCAGGCTAGACGGAGTCAATGGGGGAGAGAGGGGGACATATGTAATACTTTCAAAAAAATGTTTTAAAAAGAATAATTACCTCATTTTAATGCTCCTATTTTTAAGGAAGAAAAAGCACTTGTTAAATAAGATCTAATAAAAATTTTAGGCACGTAAATACCTACACTGACAGCTAGCTCACCTCCCAATCATCAACTTGTTTCATTGCTGAATTCCCAATGTCTGGTTTAGGGCTGGCATATAGTAGTTGGCCAATGAATAAATGGATGAATGAATGATTTTGTTTTAACATAAATGAAATAATATACCAAAAAATTCTGGAAATTCAACTATATGTTAATTATTCCTGGTCCCTAATTTTCCTAACTGAGCCTCTCACCAAAAACAATAAATAGCCTAAGGATCAGAATTATAACTAGAACAATAATTAGATAGTTATATTTCTATTTTTAAAAAATATTGGCCTGTCCAGTGATGCTCAGTGAAACTATGAACCAGGAGATCATGGTTTGATTCCTGGTTAGGGCACATGCCCAGGTTGTGGGCTCAATTCCCAGTAGTGGGCGTGCAGGAGTCAACTGATCAATGACTCTCATCATTGATGTTTCTATCTCTCGCTCCCTCTCCCTTCCTCTCTCTGAAATTAAAAATAAAAAACACATTAAAAATAGCAAGATTTGGTCCAGTCATATATTTTCATATATTTTATCCTATATCTTTGATGTCTAGCAGGACAATCTATAATTTCAATGAATTTTATTTTCATGTTTAATATTTCTATTGTTTCTCAATAATCTAAATTACTAATTGGCATATACATATCTGATAGTTTTGTTTCCTAATTAAGTAATCTTATTCTCATATAAATTCTATTATTCTATGTCTTATACTTTGAAATAAGAGAAAGAATTGCTCATCTCAGCAAACAAAAAATATTATTTACATAATGTAGAAGGATTTTGTTTAAATTGGCAAACCTAAACTGTCCTTGTGGTCATGTAACAGAGTGTTATATGTGCTGCTCATAACTGTCACATACCCTATTTCTCCCCTCCTCGCCTTGCCAGCAACTTCTCTATTCAGTCCATTTGACTGCTCTCTGTGCTCCAGTTACACAGAGGTACATAGAGCTGATGGAGCACTTTACCTGAACTGGTGTGTAGTATAAAGCTATTACTGTGGTGTTTTTATTTCTAATTCCTTCATAAAATATTGCGAGAGAATGACTCACAAAGCCCTAACAAAACATTCTTTCTTGTAAGGGTTTCCTTTCAAAAGAGAATGCATGTAAGTTTTTGTGTATATGCGATAGAGAGTGAGGTGAGGGTAGGGCAGGGAAGGAGAGAGGAGAATGGAGCCCAAGTGTTATGTCAGTGAAGAAAGGAAATTGAGTTGCCTAGAGTTTTTATAAATATAGCTCAATTCTAAAAATAGCTTTCTTTGAGGAAGTTTTTAATGAGGATTTCAGAAGACTTGGGGGCAGCAGAAGATAGTCTTTTCTCTAAAACTCAATTTCATCATTTGTAAAATAAAATTTTCTCATAGCATGACTTATGAAAGCTAATGACATACTATATATGAAGTCCTTGGGGCTGGCCCTGATACTTCATAAAATTAGAGAAACATTATTCATTTGTGGGCAATGGCTTTTAGGAAGAGAGGTGAGGATGAAAACAAAAAAGAAAAGAACAACAAAGATCTTTAGTTTTTGTAATTTAAAATGTTGCAGAGAACTTGGAGAAGAGACGGACATTTAAATGATCATTTAGGTGGTATTAGTCCTACCAAGATCTTTTTTTAAAATATATATTTTATTGATTTTTCATAGAGAGGAAGAGAGAGGGATAAAGAGTTAGAAACATCGATGAGAGAGAAACATCGATCAGCTGCCTCCTGCACACTCCCCACTGGGGATGTGCCCACAACCAAGGTACATGCCCTGGACCGGAATTGACCCTGGGACCCTTCAATCCACAGGCTGACGCTTTATCCACTGAGCCAAACTGGTCAGGGCACCAAGAACTTATTTTTATTAGCAGTCAAGAATGGCATGTGCATGTGGTAGAACAAGACTAAATACTAAATCAACAGACACATACACCTATCTTCACTGATGATTGCTTAGCAGCTTGGCTGGAAATTATCTTCTTCTGTGCCTGATAGCTAAAGCTAGTTTAAAATATTTCATTAGGTAAATCCAATACTACAACAAGAAAATACCATTTATATCAATGTGAATCGATTCATTCTTTTCCAAACTTCTTTTTGCTATCATGTATTAGGTTAAACCATATAAAAATGCTAATATTTAAACATTTTTTATCCAAAAAACTTATGTTTCATACAGTTCAACCTGATAGGTGCAGCTTTCTTGGTGAATTAACTTCAAGAATCGCACAGTTAGTAATCCCGATATTTAAAGAAAACCTTGTTATAACAGAGACCCTGCTTGCCATCAGTTTCTTTCTGAAGATGAACTG
Source organism: Murina feae (assembly GCA_004026665.1). Classification (NCBI taxonomy): domain Eukaryota; kingdom Metazoa; phylum Chordata; class Mammalia; order Chiroptera; family Vespertilionidae; genus Murina; species Murina feae. Next base: position 25,638 of record PVJC01004187.1, on the reverse strand, counting down.
CTATAACTGTTGAAAGAATAGTGTGGAACTTGTCAAAGTGGTAAGACATGTGAAATGGTAAACTTAAAATTAAGAAAAAATTATTTCTCTTATATTTTTAGGGACACTACAACAAAGCTTCTGAATATTTTCAGCAAGCTTTTAACACTACAGCAGAGCTAACAAATGTGCCTCTGATGGATGAGACCAAAGTTCATTACGGAATAGCAAAAGCTCATCAGATGATGCTGACAATTAACAATTACATAGAAGCTGCAGATCTCTCCAGCCTTAACAACTTGCTCTCGTGGAAGGAGACTAGAAGTAGCATTTCATCTGATCCAGTTATTGGTGAGGCATTGTTTTTGTGTGTGTGTGTGGTTTTTTTAAAAAACACTTTAGATTTTGCATCATTCTTAATGGCTAAGTCATTTTCATTTGAACAGGTTTACTCAGTCATCAGTGATTTTAATTATATGGGCAATTTTATTTGTTCCTTATGTGAATATTATATGTACTTTTGTGTTATCTTGTACCTTCAGTTTTAAGGAAAGCATAAAATCTTGGGAATGATGCCTTCAACTTGATAAATGGCCATCCTCAAGCTGTTTGTTTTGTTTTGTTTTTAAACATGTATTTTACTGATTTTTTTACAGAGAGGAAGAGAGAGGGATAGAGAGTTAGAAACATCAATGCATGAGAGCATTGATAAGCTGCCTCCTGCACACCCCCTACTGGGGATGTGCCCGCAACCAAGGTACATGCTCTTGATCAGAATCGAACCTGGGACCCTTCAGTCCGCAAGCCGACACTCTATCCACTGAGCCAAACCGGTTAGGGCATCCAGCTGTTTTTATACCAGTGATGTTCAATATTCAACAGTAAATAGTGATAGTTGTGAAGACTGTGAAATAAGTTTGTTTTTTTTTTAAATGTTCAGTGTTGTCAAGAGCAGGTGTATATAGATGCTGATTAATATTAAACTCTTACTGTTCTGATGGTAATGAATTTTCCTATTTTTTGTCAATTCAAATTTGAATATTAACTTCAATAATATTTGGTAGCAATTTCACTCAATGCCACTTTTTGACTATATATGTTTGCTGGTGACAGTCAAAATAGTCCATTAAAACAAATAACTTGGTAGCGGAGGGTCAGTTTTGCCTGTCAACTTGACTACTTTAGTCCTCAGTTAAAGAATTTTAGATTAGGGTGGGTTTGTTTGTTTTTAAACAGTACTGCCTATGACAGACCTTGGGTTACATGATTATTTGTTTGCAAGTCAAACTTTTCAAAGCAACATGTTTTAAATATTTTGGGATAACTCAAATGGAATCATTTGGAAAATTTAAGCAGCATCTCCACCTTTGAACTCTTTTTTTTTTTCTTGTTTAGATAAAACAATAATCTCTCTAGATATTTATTTCCTCCATAAAATAAACAGTAAATTGGGCACAAATGAATTTTATTGACTCTTTATATTAGCAAAATACTAATTACCACTATCTGTCCCCTAGTTATGAAGTAAGAATGGTCTCATTCCAAATGTATGCACAGTAAGGAAAAACAAGAGGAAGTCTCTAAAAACAGAAGGCTTGTTGAATTTCAATGTGCTCAAGTGCCCCCAAAACATTTGTGTTTAACTATTGGTAATGATTGATATCCACTTTTGATTATATTTTGCTTACTTCTAAATGTTGTCTTGTCATATATTGGGGAGTTTTTTCTGTAGTTTAGAGTTATCTCCCCTTTCATTTCTCATTCTTCCTTCCCAGGAGATCAAGTAGGGAAAGTAAGATCCATCTAATAGAATACTTGCTTTGATAAAAGGTTTGGTAGAGAGTAAGCTGAGTCACTCATGTTTCAAGTTTACCTTGGATGTACTTTAGCCATCGCACGATGATCATGAAAAAAATACTCAAAACTGGCTTTGGATCAGAGCCATGTGTCTAATTGCTATAACCCACCTTTTGACTTTTTAAAAATCTTATTTTACTTTTCTTTACTCTATAAAGCTATTTTTCGATATTTTAATATTTTATCTCCATATTTTTGTAAGAATGTGTTGTGTTCTAAAGGACTTGGGAATAGAACAGAAATGCATTTGAAACTATTATTCGGAGAGTAAAACCTCAGCTATTCATATGTTAGAGATGATTAAATTATCCAGAATGCTAAGAAAGTACACCCCCTTACTGATTCATTTGATCAAGATTAGAAATCTCTGCTTGGATGAGTGACGTCATTATAAAAGTGAAAAATAATCATCATTCAGATTCAACTATAAATAAGTTAATTCTCATGCTAACATTTTTAGGGCAGTTGTTCTATATAGAAATAAAATCTGTATGACATTATCAACACAATCGCTTATTTACAAAGAATATTTTTAGCTCAAAGTACACTTCAAAGTCTACTTCACAATGTTTCCAAAATATTTCCTTAACCACAGCTCTTATTATTCTTCTATCTTTGCTCTGCTTAAAAACCTTTATTGACTCCCTACTGCCCATAAATTAAGTACAAGCTTCTCAACCTTTTCTGACCACCTCTCTCCCCAGCTACCCACCACCTCCCAGACACCTCACTTCCAGCCCCAACACTCCCTAGAAACATCTCACTGATCTTGCGAGGATCTTCTCAAATGCTAAAGTCTTCCCTGATTCCCCTTCTCACTTGAATGTTATCTTTTCTCTCTGTTCCCACATTGAATCTCATTCATTAATCCCAAACACCTTTTGTCATATTTTACATACTATCCTGGCCATTTCTTTAATTGCCTTATATTCCCATTGAGAATATGAGTCTATTGGAAATAGGTTTTGGTTCTTGGCATTCCCTGCAAAAGAAGGCACATGTCTAACAACTGCTTGGCTAGCAGGTAAATATTTGTCAAATTAAAGAGAATTCAATGAATATGTATGTCTTAGCCATAAACTAGTTTGCACTGACCACTTTTAAACACAAGATTCATAGTATCCACATCCTTGAAATATATGAGAAAAACAACCTTATGATCCAACATCACATTCTGATAACCATGCAATCACATGAAAGCAGGACAATGCTAAGTATGAGGTTGACAACATGCAGAAATATTATTTGGAAGTCTGAGCAGCTTTCAGGTTTTCAAATGTTGCCTTTCTTGTCAGAAAAGGTGTCTTTAATCTTTCTACAGAGGGGTCCCATGTATTCAGAAAAAAGCAGATCAAAGATTTGAAAGATACACTATAAAAGCTATGCAGTTATCTTCACCTCTGAGACTCACATCCTCCAAACAAATCATTAGCTCACAGAACAGGCAATATTCTTTTAAGCAGAGGAACATGACCCCCTAAGGGAATAGAGCAGTGAGAGCATTCAGGTCTCTGGATGAAATGCAGCAGTCATTCACCAGCAATCCTCTTATCTTTGTACCCTTCAGAGGGAGCACAGCAAATATAGGAACCTTCATACCATTCTAATACTCTCAGGTATAGTTTTAAGTTTTCATATTCCTCCTTCCCTTTCCAATCTATATATATAAAAGCCCAAGCAACTGTTACTGACTGAACGACCAGACAACTGGTTGACCAGTCACTGTGATGCACTCTGACCATCAGGAGGCAGATGCTCAACACAGGAGCTGCCCTGGTGGTCAGTGTGCTCCCACAGCCAACCTCCCATGGCCAGCCAACCTCCCACAGTCCCTCCCCCAGTCCAGCAGGCCCCAGCTGGCAGCCAGCAAGCCCCTAGGCCTTAGCCAGGAGCCAGTAGGCCCTATTGGCCCAGCCCCAATTGGGACTGGATGAGATGGCCCCAATAGACCCTGACTGCCGGCCAGGCCCAGGGACCCTACCCTTGGATGAATTTTGTGCTCTAGGCCTCTAGTAGTTATATAAGAATAGATTCTTCTCCCAAATTTAAGAACTTAGAAGAAATTCAAATCATTGCAGTTCAATAACATATTTTAAGCCTGAAGCAACAGAAATTAGTTAGTTCTGGAAGGCTTAAGGGCCTATGAATTTCTGTTGATTTCTCTAAACTATAGTTTATTTTCCTTACTATAACTATTATCTCTACAATCATGAAATTTCTTGTAATGAAAAGCTAATTCATTTTGCCTTGTGGAGATCACAGACCCAGATGTGGGACAGGGATACAGAAGCAAAAGCTATCCCTATCATGTCTCTCTATCTCTATCTCTATCTCTATCTCTATCTCTATCTCTATCTCTATCTCCCTTCCTCTCTCTCTCTCAAACATATTCTTGGATGAGGATAAAAATGAATGAATGAATGAATAAATTTATACTAATAAAAGGGTAATATGCTAATTAGACTGAGTCGACCGGCCATCTTCCAGACATCCAACTTCCTTCTGGACAAAGCCATGGTGGTGGGGGCCAAGGAAGAAGCAGTTAGGAGCAATCAGGCTGGCAGTGGAGAGAAGTTCAGGGCGAGATCAGTCTGGCAGGGGAGGACAGTTGGGGGTGAGATCAGGCCTGAAGAGGAGGGCAGTTGGGGGTGACTAGGCCAGCAGGGGAGGGCTGTTAGGGGCGAACTGGCCTGCAGGGGAGGGTAGTTGGGGGTGACCAGGCTTGCAGGGGAAGGTAGTTGGGAGCATTAGGCAGGCAGGCAGGTGAGTGGTTAGGAGTCAGTGGTGGGATCAGTCAGTAGTGGTGGCAGTCAGACATCCCTCAAGGGGTCCAGGATTGGAGAGGATGCAGGCCAGGCTAAGGGACAACCCCCACCCCCCGTGCATGAATTTCTGTGCACTGGGCCTCTAGTATATAAGTAAATAAGTTCCAAACATGATTTCTAGAAACCCTTATATAAAAATTCCTTTACATTGTTTTTGCCATAATATTACAAGCATATTAACTTATAGTGAGGGAGAAAAAAAATAAAGGTTAATGAGAGGAATCATTATATATATAACCTTGTACAGAATTATTTCTAAGTTCCTTAGCTGTACTCTATAAAAACACTTCTTTAAGGCTTCTTAGGCAAACTCAACGACAGGATTAAGGGCTGTGAATTTGAAAAAGGCATATTTCAGATGGGCCATCTTCTCAGACAATATTCCCAGATATTGTGAATAATCACTTTGAATCCCACTTCTACCACATCATAGATGGCAAACCTGGGTAACTTTACCTTTTTTTTTTTTTACCTCATATCCAAGGGAATATGACAGTTTCTACCTCACAAGGTTGCCCTGAAGGTCCTTTTGGTTGCGGACCCAGTGGCCATTGCCCAACTTCTTTCCTGCTAAAGGAATCCTGATTGTTCTCTTTTCTCTAGGTGACATGTCCTTAGGGAACGTCAGGCCTTTTCCCATCCCCAATGGCTGAATATTACATAACTAGTATAAGCCAGTCACTAAGACCTCATAACACTTGCCAAGTGATAGCTGTAGAGAGGATATGTAACACAATTCTAATTACTGATATAAGAGAAGAAAATCTTCTGAGGAATTTCTCGGAAGGTTTTATTCATTCTTAAAAAGGGGCACAAGATGATGCAATTTCCTTTTTCCTGACTTTAAATGTCATTTGAATATATGATGCCTAGAGCTGCTTTAGCCAACTTGCCACCAGCTACCAAACTGATGACGGAGCAAGAAAGTGTGGAAGGAATCTAGGTCCTTAATGAGGTCCTTCCATGCTAAATTACTAGTCCTGTAATTTAACCACCATTTTTTGTTTGTTTTTTTAATGTAAGATAAATTTTTCTATTTCTCAAGTCACTTTTAGCTGGTGGGGTTTTTTGGGTGGTTGTTTCTTAAAAAAAGAAAAAAAAAAAAAACAGGTAAAAAACTCTAAGAGCTATGAGCACAGTAACAATAAAGTGCCAAGCAGTGCTGACACATTATCTAGCACAGAGTAGTCACTGCAGTTGCTACTGTACCCCAGCAGCTACTGCAACACCTCACACACAACAGTGCTCAAGGAATACCCGAACTGTGGACTTTTTATTGAATAATCCTTTCATTTCGTTTTCAAGCATTAAGATAGTATCTCAGAATCTAACACTCTCTCTGAATTTTAAAGATGTCCCATGATCCAAATTTATTTTCCTCCTCCCAACTTAACCTCTTTCCTAATTAGGACACCTATCCTTCAGAGGCTTGAAGTTCTGACCACTGTTAGGAAGAAATCAAGGAGTGAACTGATTCACACCATACTGTGAATGGCTGAAAGTCTTTAACCATTCAGAGCAATTGTGATTTTTTAAAAATGTTTGAAGATTGCCTATTACCAAAACTTAGGACAGTGGTAATGTAGTGTGTAATTGAAATCATTCAGGCACTGTTGGGCAAGATAATTATGAATAAGGAGGCCAACACAAACATCTTCCAAAGTCTGGGAATCTACCCTAAAACTCAACTTCTCCAAGCTATTCCTGAATTTCAAATCTTTCCTTTTTAATATAAATCTATACCTATTTTTGAAAAATTAAAAGCTTATTAGAATTTTTAAGTGACACATCAAGCTCCCATTAAAGAAAGTGATGAAAGCTAAGGTCCCTCTCATCAGAAAAACACTCAGTTAGTGCATGTAGTACGTAGAGGGCTCAGGAACCACTGAGGGGGTTGAGTTCGCAAGTGCTTACCAGTATCTGGTTCTTCACTCTTCTGGGCACATGGAAGATGGCTCTTCTCAGGCCTTTTAAACCAGGCCAGGGCTCTGGGACTAGTCCTGGACCAGGGGCCAGAGGCACTCCTGGGCTCCAGCAGAGGACAGCCCACCTGAGATCCTACAGCTGGTTCTTGCCTGGCTGCAGTAAGCAAGGAGGAAGCCTCAAAAATTCTGGAGCCACAAGGTGAAGCAGGCTGGATCACTCAGTGTGCAGGTGCAGAGCACCTATTCTAGAAAGCCATTTATACCTGCAGCAGCATTGTTGTGGGCACAGAATAACCCTCCATTGGGGTGAGCCACGGTGATTTCGGAGTAGTTTCTTCTCTCAGCTTAATTTAGGCTGCCCTAACTCCACAAGCATCAGGCTGCTTGACAACAGCGCCCTGGATAGCAGCAGTGGGAGCTCCAGTGGGAAAACTGTGACAGCTGCTTCTCTGTATGACAAGTCATAAACTGCGTGTTTCTATGTCGCAAATCTGCCTGTGACTTTTTAGAGGCAGAGAGCCTTTGTGTTTTCTTCCATTTCCAGTCACACACACAAAAAAACAAGTTTGCTAAGACAAGTTGAAGATAAAACATTAAAATATATTCTTTTTAAAAAATATACTTTTTTATTGATTTCAGAGAGAGAGAGGAGAGAGAGAGAGAAGGGGGGGAGAGAGAGAGAGAGAGAGAGAGAGAGAGATGATGAGAGAGAATCATTGATCAGCTGCCTCCTACACGCTCCACACTGGGGATCGAGCCTGCACCCTGGGCATATGCCCTGACTGGGAATTGACCTGGGGACATTCAACCACTTAGCTGACCAGGCTGAAATATATTTTTTATATGTACTCGGCTGCTGTCAAACAGTTTAAGAAAGATATGCATCTTTTCCTTTAATCTAATTTAAGTTGATAGGTTATCAAAGTGTACTTTAATACATTTCAAGAAAGAGCTTAGGGAATTGAATGTCTTCTGCAAATGATAAAAAATAATTCCAAATCTGAAACTTGCTGAAAAAGACAAATCAATAGTTTATTGCAGCCAAATTCTTAAATAAAAAGGACAGGAGAATTTGAGCCTGAATTTCAAATTTCTTCATTCAAATACAATTCACTCATCTTCGTATGTTTTCTACAACACAAGTGACAAGTTTGGCTTCCTTAGGAATCAAGTATTCTTCAGAAAACTAATGCTCACTTCATTGGAAAATAATACTGTAGCTCTAGATCCCTCAGGTTGAAAGATTTTTTTTTCTTTTCCCCCCCTCTGAGAGCCTCCTTCTCTATCTGCTGCCGTGGTTCAATAAAAGAGAATTCTTGATTGCTCCAACAAAAACTGTACTTCTTTAAGATTCTGCTCACAGTTCTTGGTAGCTGATGGTGTTACCAGTTTTAACTTTCCAATATACACTGAACTCACCAAGAAAAATGTAGCTGAGTTTCTCTAATCTGGTTTAATTTCAGTTTCTGCAATTGCTCATTTGGAAAGCTTATGGAAAGCTTGGTGGTTGGTGCAAGCATAGCTGGCGCTGTTTCAGTAGAAGGTGAGGGTTGGAAGTTTGGCAGAACCCTGTTGTCACCTGTTTATATTAATAACATTCCCAGTCAGGGTCTTACCTCGCTTCTAGCTACATCATTTTACCTATGATCATGGATTCTAAATAATGTACCAATTTAACTAAAATACTTTCTACCATTTTGCCCCCTAATTGGTAGGGGGCAAAGGTCTTCTAGTCTTGCTTTATTGTTACTGTGCTCTTAAGGCTCTGTTAGGACAATTGTAGTGACTCTTGATCCATATGATTTCTTCCCCAAAAAAAGTGACATTAATATTGTATTGAAAACATGAACCTAGTAAAGAAACACATTTTCTTGACTTCTGATTCTTCCAAAAGTTTCCCTGATCCAGGGTATTGTGTGGGAGTTTTTCTTTCTAATTACCTCTCACTTGGTATTTTCATCATTATGAACTTTTATTTTTTTTTTAACCACAGCATCAATCAAAAATTATATCCATGGTCCCAGAATTCACTTTCCTTTATATTTTTTACTCTGTCATCCCTGTGTCTTTAACTCCCTGACAAAAGTGAATGTTTTTATAGTCTAGGTTCTTCAGTATAATTAATAGAAAAATAAACACTTTTCATGATGCATATTCTTTTAGACATTATTTATAATGCTTTATTATGTGACTGACTTGGCTAGCAGTCACTGGATATATATTTCACTTCTCATGGATGATTCTTGCCACCCAGGGATGGTACAATGAGTAAAGTATGGGAAATATTAAGAGTCTGATTAAGAAATGCTAGAATATTTCTCAATTTTTATGCCAGTCCATCCTGACCAGTGTCTTAATCTTCCTAAGTGAATCTTTGAAACACTACTAATGCACCTGAACACATTTACTTCCTCAATCCTCTGAACTACTCTTACAATGAAATAACTATTGAAGACACTGACCAATATTCATCACCCCCAAATCCTTTAACACTACAATGTACTTAGGTTGTTTTTTCTTCCTTTTAATGCATTCTAACCTTCAATCCAAAAACCTGAGTAAACAGATGTGGTTTTTTTTCATCATGCCCTTAAGGTAAACAAAGTTGGATTTTGTCAGACCAATGGGGAAAACTAAAGTTAGCTCATTTAAGTGCTGCGCCTCGAAGGGATTGCATTTATTGGCTTCTAACATGGAATTGGGCACCCAAAATGAGAAAGAAAAAAAAAACTGGTTAATTTTAGCCTTCGGTGAGATACCTGATTTTTCTGAATTAAGACTATACATTTTATTAGTTGATGTAATACAGCTATATTGCAAAATACAACTAATAAAATGTATGTTGTATTGTTATCAAAGGAATTTTAGTTCAACCCTTTCAAAGGTCTTCTAGTCTTGCTTATTAGATAAGCTCCTGGGAAGGGATACATAGTTTTTCTTGAGTCTCCACATATTTTTAACTTAGGTATTAAAATAACAGTGGAAATATGAAATGAAGCTGCAAAATCAATAGTCGAAAAGAGTATTGGTGAGAAACATTAGAACAATCTGGATCCAAATGGCCATTATAATATTTTGAGGTTAGTATTTTTGCTGTTTAGATCTATTTGGTCCAAGTTTTTGCCACCAACCACTAATAAGATTATGAAAAGAAAGAAATAAACTACACAGAAGGAAGATGGTATGTCCAACCTTTAGGTATTAATTAAAATTGAAAACAAAATTAATAAATATAAAAGCTCATTGTATTGATTATAACATAAGCAAGTGAAACATTTATCATAAAAATCTTAGTGGGGATGGGTGAACAGACTGTTATTATGATTTGATTAAAGGAATTCTTCCTAAAATATGGATATCCAAGTAACTATATTAACTTTCTCTCATCTGAATGGATTCACTTACTCATTCACCTTCATACAGGACTTTACATTGTAACTTTATCTGAAGACTTCTATGATGAAATATGAATAGAGTATATTCTTTAGTAATTTGATTGGCAGGAAATAGAGAGCAAATACACCAGCTTTTTAATAATTTATAATTACTTACATGAATCTACTAAGTTTAGGCACACAATTTTATGACTAATTATGTGGAAAATCCAAGTGGATGCTTAAATAGATGACCATGCCTCGAGGCCTTTCCAGTTGTTTCTGCTGTCTCATTTAACCATGCAAATGTTATTAAGCATTCCTGGCTAAAAATGTTCAAGCATGTGCAAGTGTAATTGCATAGATAATTATGCATGATACTGCCACTTCCTATATCTAACATAGGAATTTTCCTTTAAAGAATATTAGCTTCCTACTGGGTAACTTTCTCAGTACTTACCAAGAAAATACAATTTGTAAAAGATAAGTAGACCAATACATTCTATTACTCTTTCTTCAGACTCTCTTCTTGACTCTTTTAAGCATAACAATTTGAAATAAAACAGAGAAATATCAAGCCATATACAAAAAATTAAAGCGATTTTAAATACCCATAAGTGTAAAAATCTATATTCACAAAGTATAATTCAATATCTGTTTTTAGATTTGTGTAAATATTTATACAAACCTGTTAACAGGGGTACAAAAGAATTAATAACCCTGTTCTATGAATAATTAACAGGGATACAAAAGAATTAACAATGCTGTTCTATGAATAAAAACATATGTGACAATATGCTAAAGGCATATTCATGTAAGAGCAAAAAATATCCAGAAAAAAAATTAAACAGCACATTCACATTAACAAGTTAATTTCTTGTCAGGAAAAATATTAAAGTAGAGTGTCCTTGATGATGCCATACCTCACGGACCTGCTTAGCAAGTCACAGCTCTGGATGCAAACTTTGGCATGTATGCAGCTTATTGGTGGATCCTGGCTCACATGACTGCCCAGCTGCAAGGGAAGCTGGAAAAGTATCTGGCTTTTCAATGCCTGACATGAATTATCATTTCTGAAGCATGGAAATGGAGGTTTAGATGCTGACAGGCAACCACCAGAAAGAGTGCCAAGTGCTATGAAGAAGAAAGAGGGGGTGGAGAGCAGAAAGGGATTGCCTTTGGGGAGGGCTATTTGAAACGGAAGGTTCAGAGAAGCCACACACAAGAGGCGTGGTTTGCATAGAGACCTGATTGAAATGAGCAAACAAGCTGTGTGACTACCTACAAGGATGAGGAAAAGATATGCAGGTAAAGCGAGGCTTGTTCAAATAACAGTGAGAAGACCAATATGGTGGGAGTAAATCAAGGGAGGAGAGGGGAAAATTGAGCTTTTAGTAGCTGACAGTTCATTTAGGCCCTCCAGGCCCTAGTGATGACTTCGGATTATATTCCAATTATGATGGAAAATTGTCCTTGAGGTCTGAGTACAGGACACTGACTTTTTAGAAGGATCGCTTTGGCTGCTGGGTGGAGAACAAGTTGTAAAGCAGTGGACTTGAACTAAAACCTCCAGTGAAAAATATATTTTACCTGGTGATGTAGAATTCATACTTGAATCAAGAGTTTGACAAAAAAAAAAAAAAAAACAATATGTGAAGTATGCTGATGTTTTTCTAGTGTAATCTGGTCTATTTCATTTTTTTAATTTTAAGGAAATTATAAATAAAAGGGCCTTATAAGGAAAAAATTGAAATTATAATTGTTCTCTGGTGACTCAGAATATACCGTTTCATTTTCTACCCTGATACAAATATTTGAAGATACCCTGTGGGAAACTAAACTTCACAATAAACTTTAGGCACTTTCTCAAGGGTGCAACTAAAGGACCATCTGCATTAAAACTACCCAATTGGTGGTGATTGGAGGAGTGGTTATAGACGCATTACCACAGATTCATTGAATCAGAATCTCCTAAGACTAGGGCTTGAGAATCTGTTTGTAATATGCTCACCAGGTGATTCTTATGTGTGAGAACTACTCCTAAATTTTTCAATATTTTAAGGTAATAATGCAAGGTTATATTTTTATTACATATATTCTATACATTTATATATTATATACTTATATATTATATACATTTATATATTTTTCTATATATACTGTATACATGTTAATCAATATATAAAATATAGATTTATCAATATATAATAAGCATATTTATGTAAAGCCATTTAGTGGATATTTGGATAACATTTTTTAATAATATAAATTCACATGAAATATGGAAAGCATCTAAATCAGTACATTGATTCCTTTCTTTCCTTTTAAATACCTATTTTTAAATCAAGTGAAAGTCCTTGAACTCTTCCTTCCTAATCCCAATTCTTATTTGTTACTTTGCCTCTTATTGAGGACTTATCAGAAGTAACTTTTTTTTCTGCTCAGTTACCTTTCCTTTCTCCTCCTAAATGTTTCCAAAATTTCACTTCCCCAAGAAGCTAAATACCCAGGTTGAAGTACAGTTAAAAGTTACGTAGGCACAACTCCACGATTCTAGATGATATAGGACAGCCTCATTTTTCAGTAGATTTTCATGGCATTGACTTTTACTAAACATTTTCCTCAGAATTTTCTCACTATGTCATTCTGTTTTTGATACATTCTGAATACAACAGATTAGATGGTTTTTCTAAAATAGGTTTTCAAAGTATCATTAAAGATTGGGAGAAATTTTCTTAGTTCTAAAAGGAAACAGGAACCCCCTAAGCAGCTACATTATTGATCACATGCCTGCAAAATCCGCTACAATCTGATGCGTTTGATGTGTGTAAAGAATTGGGATTAAGACCTGATGTCCTAAAGTCACTTTGTAAAATGTTTTCCAATTTCATATTCACTTTTGTTGGGAGTGGAACAATGTCCCCCACATCAATGGTCTGCACGTCAAAGGAATCATCTCCCATCCACTCAGCTTCAAAATCAAAAAAGGGCCAGAATTCTTAGGTGTTCCTGGCAAAACGTGGGTTAAAGTGGACAGTACATCAGGAAGTGCTCAGTTGTCCTGCTCTGTGGTGAGACTGCGGTCCTAGCTAATGACTTGTAGGTAGGAATCCTCAGGTCTCTCAGGTGGTTTCAGGCGACCAGTTTCAGCGGAATGATGAAAAGGTTGAGATAAAATAAACTGACAGTTGCTACTCATCACAGGCAGCAAGCTGTACCCAGGCAGCTGAGACCCCGGGAGCCCTCTCGAAACAAAGGCTCTCACTGCAGTGAGCAATGAACTCCACATAAAAAAAATGGGAGCAGGTTGGCAGCTGGTGACCGACTGGAGGAGGGAAAGGAGGGAAACTGGGAAACACAGCAATCGTTGGCTAATTAGAAGCCATCCCCACCTACTTAATACCAACCCATTAAGCAGAAAACACTTCTCATCCTTCTCCCCTGCTACACTTGGCATTGTACTCCAATCAATACCCTCCCGCTGGCTGCCTCAGTGCCCACAAATAAATACACTTCAAGTTAAAGAATGCAGTAATTGATTTGGGACAGTGAAACTGCAGCTTTCCCAGGTATCTTCCAAAGATACTAATGCAGTGTTTGTGATGCTTAGATAAAGCAATCATATCTGTAAACTGACAGCTGTCAGAGTTGAAAAACATAAGGGAAACCTAGACATGATAGACTTATTTGAGCTTTCAAATATTTGGCTTACTAAATTCACTCACTAGCACCATTTGACCCTCTACACACACACACACACACACACACATACACTTTACAAAATGACATATGAGAAGCAATGATAGGTATACATAAAATTATCTTGCATTGCGTTTGAACATAATTTTAATAGAATTATTAAACAATAAAAAAGCAGTAGAAATAGGTGGTTCTATTCTACATGGAGACCCATAAATTCAATCGTATTTTGACTGGCTTCCAGGGTAGTCTTCCAACTACAGGAGATTCAGAACCAGCGTAAAGGAAGTAAAATGAGCTCTTGGCAGTTTCATCAATAGGTGAGAGCCAGTGAACATTGGTAATGGTAGTGATGCCCAGACTCAACCAGACAGAGGCAATGTGATCTAACTCGAACCTGTTTACGAATCCCAGACTGTAATGGCTCACATGGTAAAAAATAAAAAAGAGAACCATATCATCCAGTTCTTTTCTTTAAAATATTTTAGTCAATATTTCAATTAATGATAAAACTCAAATATTAACAATGTTAACCAATGGATCTAAGAATGTGTCACATATTTTCCTCAAATCCAGTTTTTAATATTATTTCAAAGCTTTTTCTAAGCCACAGTGAATTCCTTTAAAAATCTATTGTTTCTATTTGTTTATGGTATAAAGCTATACCAAACACTGAGATAGTTAGAAATTACTTGGGAAATTTAAGAGATTATTTGGAAGAAATAAAATTATTTTTAAAAACTATATAAATGGGAAATATTCCATTGAGGTTAGCAATAAATGACTATAATGAAATCTTTTTCAGAAGTCCTCACAATAATTCTGGAACTAGACACTTATTTTATTCCTTTTTTGTTCAAATATATTTTTATTGATTTAAGAGAGGAGGAAGGAAGAAGGAGAGATAGATAGAAGCATCAATGATGAGAAAGAATCATTAATTGGCTGCCTTCTGTATGCCCCACACTGGGGATCCAGCCCACCACCTGGGCATAGGCTGTGACCTTCTGGTTCATAGGTCAAAGCTCAAACACTGAGCCATGCCTATATTTATATATTAACTTTACAGGGATTCTGAGATCATTTTAAATATACTTCAGATGGAAACTCTTCCTCTTATTTTTCCCAAAGTCATTACTGCTCAACTTATAAATCTTAGAACAGCATTTCAAAACTTCTTTCTGCAAGGTTGCTCTTTTGTTGCTCATCATTTCTAACTAACACAATATATTGTCCATTTCTTTTCTAATAGAGAAATGTGTACTCACATTAGTACAGTTGCAAACATGAGATGTGATTGTGGATATTGAGATTGCTGTTTGATGTGTGTACATGTACAGCTGATTCAGTGCATCAGAGAATCAATAAGAAATCAGAATGAAAACTGGAAGAGATTTTCCAACATAATTCTTACCAAAATAAAATTGAATGAAAATAAAGAAAGGGTAAATGACATACTGGTACATTCTGTCCCTCTCTGAAAAGTGGTTGCCCTCAAGATATTGGCACAGATATGGAGATAAGAGAGGCAGACAGACTTGAGATATATTTTTGTACAGAATCAAGACTTGTTGACAGATACATTTGAGGGTTAATAACAAAGAGAAATAAAGGATGAGTCCTTAATTTTTGGGTTGAGTAACTGTGTAGAGATGACATTGGGGAAAATCAAGGATTCTAACTTGGATGTTTTGTTTTAAATGTTGAATATGTTTATTAGATCCTCAGCTACAAATGTCAAGCAGGACTTGTGTGTGCATGTATGGAGCTCAGATGGGAGGACTGGGCTGCATATAGGAATTTCAGAGTCATAGCCCATGGATTGTATTTGCAGCAGTGGTGCTTCATGAAATAACTCTGAAAGAGCATAAAAAGTGAACAATGGCCACGGTGTGAGAATGAGGAGGTTAAAATTGAGTTAAAGTTAAAATTGAGATCTAGGGGCAGAGCTAAAGGGCAGGAAAGAGCACCGATGACTACATATCCATGAAACACTTTATTTCCATTGAAAGGTGGAACATGTATTTTTAGACTTTAAAAGTGCATGGCTAAGGAAAATACCCAGGGGCCAACTAATGTGGCTGTCATGCTTGAGGAAGAGCAAAGAAGTCATTGTGGCTTAAGAGGAAGGAGCAAGAAGACAAGTGATGGGATTTGTGTTCCCAAAGTTAATGGGAAGAAATTATGGTGAAAAAGAGGGGACAGTTGTTGGAGCAGTGTTCTTATTTAGTTAAGAGGGAATGGGATCTGCTACACAAATGGCAGGGTTAGCCTTTGTTGGCATGTTGGACACATCTCCGTGGAAACAGGAGTGCGTACATAAGGCAAGTTAGAAGAGTAGGTCTGTTGGAAACTTATCCAAGTTATCTTTTAATTGCTCCAGATGTCTTAGTGAAATAAGAAACATCATTATCTAGAGGCCAAACTTATGGAGAAAAGAGAAGGCATAAAATCATTGTCTAGGAGAATGAGAGAGTAGGTGGGCTGGGTCAAAATATGATTATTCCAATGGGTCAGGGGGTTTAAAGTGTACTTTTTCATTTCATTTGTTACAGCCAGGTAGTTCTATGTTCTACCCATGTGAAGTCTGGCTTATGAAAATGATCCAGATTGCTTGAAGTCTGATACAGAAGGAAGATATTGAAATTTTTATTTTAGTCCCGTGCCCTCCCTATACTCAACCATCTTTAGTGGTTATTTTAGCAAAGCTATCTCCTTTTATGTCCTCTACATTTAAAGTTTTGCAGTTGAAAGAAATTTTGTATTTTCAACTGTATCTCTTGAAAACTAATCTCTTAAAAAATGTAAAAAGAGGCCCAGTCAGAGTGCTCAGTTGACGGAGCATTGTGCAATGCAACCGAAAGGCTGCCTGTTTGATTCCCAGGCAGGGCACATGCCTGTGTTGTGGGTTTTTATCCCCAGTCGGGGAGTGTATGGATGGCAACTAATCGATGTTTCTCTTTCACATTGATGTTTCTCTCTCTCCCTTCCTCTTTCTAAATATGTTGTTGGGTGCCCAGCCAGGGTGGCTCAGTGTTTGAGGTTGACCCATGAACCAGGAGGTCATGGTTTGATTCCAGTCAGGGCACTGCCCAGGTTGTGAGGTGTGGTCCCCTGTAGGGGGGTGTGTGCCAGTTGACGATCCTCTCTCATTATTGATGTTTCTATCTCTCCCTCCCTCCCTTTCTCTGCAATCAATAAAAATAAATTTATAAAAACAAACAAGTCCTTGGATGAGGATAAAAATTAAACAAAAATTTTTAAAATGTAAAAAAGGACACTGCTTAATAGGGAAACTATTTCATAATTAAATGAGCCATTTCTGAAACTACTAAGCTAATGCTATGCAAAGCTTTTATCAAATTTGTATTTAAGGAAATGTTAAACATTGTTGCACTATTGCTATCACTTGAATTTACTGATCACATTTACAGACATACTCATCAGTGCTATTAGAAACATTTGAGCAACTTACAGCCTTTGACCAAAAATTGACCATAAAACTAAAAACTGCAGTCCACTCATTTCTCAATAATGATGGCTTAGCGCTCTGCTCCCGGGCATTTCACATAATGTGTCTGTAAACTCTATTCTGAATCCAAAACTATGATTAGTATATTTAATCAATGGTTCCTATCCTTATCGGGGCTATCAACATATCAAAACAGTATGTGCTAATTGCACATTAAAACAGCGAAGATTTCAGAAGTAATATAAAATAATGATTAACATTTATTGAGGCCTCACACATTAGACCCTATGCTAAGCAATTTCTATGCAGTATCTCTTTTATTCCTGCAAAGATATGGTAAGGGAGGCACAGGTAAGCTTCTTAGCAGAAGGAACCTTAGCCACCCTGTTCACTGAATGTCAGGGCCCAGCATCACATGGCCTTTGAATGTACATTTATCAACAAGAGAACAAATATTCTTATTGCTGTCATTTTACACTTTAGAAAACTGAGGCTTAGGAAGAGATTAAGAGTGAGTGACAGAGCTGGAATCTGAACCCAGGTTCTTTTGACTTCAGAATCCATATTTTAGCCACTGTCTTTGCCCTATTTAGTCATGGACCCCTGGCTTTCTGATTTTTAAAAAAATACATTTTATTGATTTTTTTACAGAGAAGAAGGGAGAGGGATAGAGAGTTAGAAACATCGATGAGAGAGAAACATCGATCAGCTGCCTCCTGCACACCTCCCACTGGAAATGTGCCCGCAGCCAAGGTACATGCCCTTGACCAGAATCGAACCTGGGACCCTTTCAGTCCACAGGCCTAAGGTCTATCCACTGAGCCAAACTGGTCAGGGCTGGCTTTCTGATTTTAAAGGATGTTATCTCCTATCAGGTTATGCTTAATTTTGAACTCCTTGAAGACCAGAATTCAGTTGGGTGCACTTCTGACAAGCAAATTGTTATTCATTCCAGTCAAAGAAATTGCAGACATACTCAAGGAAATCTTTGCCTCCAACTCCTTAAATATAAAAGGCCTTCTTTTTTAAAAAGTGAAGATGTTTTGAGTGTGCCCATCAAAGTGCTAACAGAAAACCGATGTGAAGGAGGAAGCATGGTCTTGCTACTCAGAATGTAGCAAGACATCACCTAGTAGGACAGACACCTCGTGAGAGTCTCTTAGAAATGAGAAATGCAGAAGCTTGTTCCCACCCAGCTCTCCTGATAAGATCAGCATTTTAACAGGATTCCAAGGGTTCCCAACCCTGGCTGCACTTTAGAACCCTCTATCAGCTTTTTAAAACTTCATGCAGAGACCTCACACCCCACACCCAAGGAGGTAGATTTAATGGCGCCCAGGCAGTTTTTTAAAATCAAATTTAAAGCTCCCCCAATGGTTCTAAGAGCAACTAGAGTTGAGAACCACAAGAATTATAAGCCTGAAAGTGACCAAGTCTAGGTTCTATTCCCAGGGCCTACACCAGCTGAACCAATCATCTGACTTCTTTAAGTCTGTCTTTTCACCTACTCATTGAAGATGCTATATATCCCCCTACTTCAGGGGAGTTGAAGCAAATAGACACAATACACTCTGAGAAAGTTTAAAGCATAATGTGATGTTACTTTTATTTTTTAATTATTTTTATGTTCCTCATTTCAATGCTAAAGCCTTATTTTAAATGACTGGGAGTATGCATTCAGGGCAATTCTTTAGAAATTTTGAAATTGTGAAAGCAACTGAAAATTTACATGTTCCTAAAACATATGAGGAGTAACAGAAAAGTGTCTGCATGAAAGCCAGTCCCGGGTCATTTCTGTGTGACACTGATTATCAACCCAAAGTGTGACTAAGACAGTAATTGGAAATAGGGCATACCCATGATGAGAAGAGACATTTTTCTGTCCTGCGTAAATCACATCAGAAATTGGGACTTTCTTTTGCTTTTAACGATATGTCATGTGCTATATCTTTATTTGGCACATGCATGAAAATATATCCTTTATCTTTACTTTAGTTTCTAAAGCTATAAATAACCAGTGGTAGACCCTTACACTATTTTTTTGCTATTTTATTTTTGTTAGGTATGTTTTAGTAAAACTCCATAATTCATAAAGAAATAAATCTTTTTTAAAAAACCTGAAAGTCAGGAGAATATTCTAAAATGTGATTTAAAAACCTGAGTATTTTACTTTATCAGATACAGTACTTTTTATTGTGTGTAAGTCAATGTGTATTTAAAAGGAAAGACAAAAATATTTGCAATCACTAGAGCAAAACATTCACAATATTATGTCTTGTTACGTTAGAATTTCAACCATAAATGCTGATATTAAGGATTGGATTCAAAACTTTGATATTATAAGGCAAATAGGTAGTTTTAAGAAAAGAAAGATTTGAAGAAGAGGGAAATGCTTGAGAGCAACCGTTTTGTTGCTGAAAGTTAGGCATAGTTAATAGGTTAATTTCTGTTTATTGAATAAGAGAGCCCAATGCTGATTGATATAGTAATTTCACTGTTTGCTATGGCAAATATTTAGCTCATTATCAGTTTTAATAGCATTCTGCAGAACAAGCCTTTTCTTGACATCTAGAAAATACTATTAAATTTCCCTGCATAGATACATTGTTATGACATGCAATAACTACTTGAATATAAAGGGGATTAATAATTTAAAAGGTGTTAACAAATTAGGGCCATCATTAAAAATAGACTTTGAACCATTTTGTAGCAAAATCAGATTGAGGTAATGCTCCACTCTTATGATAAAGAATTACTGCATTAATTCTGCAAAGTGAACTTATTGCTCCTATTCGTCTCCAAAACCCTGGAGCATTAAAAGACAGGAAGAATGAAATGATCACTGCATTTTTTCCAGGCACAACAGCTCCAATATTTCCATCACAGTTTCACAACTCAGCCAGCCCAGTTGTGTTAATGGGGGAAGGAGCGGGCCCTTCAACATGTCATCTTTTTCTTTAATTTTGCTTTTAGTCTGTCCTATAAAATCGGGCCAGATATTCTCAGACAGCTTATGATAATTAATAGAAAATTGTATGTAACTTAGGGACCGTCAGTATTAACTACACGACTTAATGCTCTTTTGCATTTGACTTTTTAAAATTTAATCCATGAGTGTGTTGAAGATCTTATTTCCACATCTGTTACCCTCCTGGTGGCTGGAGTTGATTTAGCTGGTGAGGACAGTTAAGTGGTGTCCCCTTCCTTCTCTACTACTCCATGCACATCTCTCGTAAGGATAAATATTCATCCTAAGACTAAGTACTTTGGGATACAGAGGGCAACCCGCATAAATTATTGTTTGGTTAGGAGAAATTGGTAACTACATTCTCCCATTTGAATATTTAAATTTAAGACTCAATTTTCTGTACTTAATCTTTTCTCAAAAAAAATTACATATGATAGTACATTTTTAAATACTATTATACTTGATAACTAAAGTCTCTGTGCAAACTGTTGACATAAACTGAAAAGAAAATGAAAACTTGTATAGAAATTGCAACTACGAAGTATATGTTTGTAGAATCATGGCATAGTAGGGACGAACTAGAACTAAGAGGTCACCTTGCTAAACCCTTGAATTTTAAAGGTGAGGAAACTGAGGCCCAGAGAGCTTAAAGGGAGCGCTTCCCCATGCCATGCACTGAATGAGGGACCTCTCCACTGTCATTTTTGCAATACCGGCCATCCTTCAGGTCGGAAATTGCCATATTTCTCAATATTACTTGAGCACTTTATTAATCACAGCTGTGAAGTAGAATGAATCCTCTTCTTAGGGTCAACTGGGCCAGAATTTGAGAACCGAATCATGCACATGACCTGGAGAAAAATCACTTGACCTCTTAATGGTGCCAGTTCCTTCATCCACTGAATGTAGGCAACAATCACCTACCGCAGAGACGCCATGTGGATAAACTGAGATGAGGCCTGTAAACTATAAATCATTAACAAATATAAATTATTATCATTAAGAGGAAATGTCTGCTTCCAGTAAATTAAGGCATTTTGTTATCTGGGAGGGGAATTATTCGTTAGCAAAGCCTGGAGGCAATGGGACAAAACAAAACGTTTTCATTGAGAGAGAAGAAAGGTAGAGCAAGACCTTGGGCTTTGGTAATTAGAGCAGAAAAAGGAGGCACCTAGGGCAGTTGTCAAAAACAGGGGATGGGAGGAGATGGGTGCTTCTTCTCATGATTGAGAAAATGGGGGCTTGAGAGGTTAAGTAATTTGACCCCCATGACCCAGCCAGAAGGTGTTAGAAGTAGAACTGAAAACAAGGCTCTCTGATTCCTGAGACCAGATGTGACTAACTCCTCGGGGGAATGATTCACAATATCAACAGAATGAAATTCTGGCACAGAGATCATAAGAGAACACCCTTCTCTCACATCAAAAGTTGTAAGAGGAACACTATGCAAGCTCTGGAGATCTGGAAGGCCAGCCTGCTGACCAGGGATGGCCAGAAGGTTTGATTTACAGCAAGATCAAGTGAATGATTCTAAAGAAACTTGCCAATGACCTTCTTTAACTTTATACTGTTCGTTTAAGAACTGAATGACTTCTAAATGTCTAGTTCTAACAATGCTGTTTTTACCCACCAAGGCTTCCTCTCAATTCACAGGCCTTTTAATAATCCCTTCTAACCTCTATCTCCCATTTGGGTTATAAATTGAGAAAAAGGTATTTAACAACTTATTAAACATTTGATTTCATCCTCTGCCAAAGTCTAATGAAACCTAATGCTGAAGTATACTTACACATATTGTCATTTAACCCAGTTTTGAACATCTCTGTAATGAAATTTAGCAATTGTGAGACTAATGGCTTTATTACAAACCCACTTTTAAAAGATACTAATTCAGTTTTCTTGTTTAATGTTTTTATCAGACATGTAGTCCATGGGCAACAAATATATTATTAAAATATTCATTGAGAAATATTTAGCCCTACAAATCCCATTCAAACAGTGAGGCCTCCTCATCCACCACCAATGCCATAGGAATGTGGAGAAGAATCGTAAACTTCATCTCTGAGAATACTTCCCGGTATAGACGTAGAGAGAGAGAAGCAGCTCTGAAATGGTAACCAATAAAAGGAGCAACTTGTTCTGTGGTAGATGCCAACCCACAGGCCAGGCTAGCGCACAGTAATCTCCTGATCAAAATCGTCTTTCCTCACTTGTCAGAATTGCTTCCTGACACACATCTTACTTCTTGAGATTCGGTAATGAGGTATTTCTTTAAGTAAACAAACGTTCATTTTTAAATGCAAATATCTGTCAAAAGGTTATGGGCATTCAGACATGAGAATTGACTGCCTTAATCAGATTGCTTTCTTCCTAACCTTTAGCTGAGCACTGCTGAACTAAGGCCCTGTGATTCGGAGTGAATAATATTTTGACTCTGCTCCCCGGATTTATTCCATTTCTGAAAACGCAGGAAATGCAGCCATCAGAGGGCATATTGGCTTAGGCAGAGGCCATATATGCTGAGCAACATTCCCCTCCAGCGAGTCTGAGCTTTAAAAACACACAGCCAGTGTATTGACAGTTGATATATAGCCTTTGAATTTGCACTCCTAGACCAAGATTCTTTTTTTTCCCCCAGCCATAGACAGTTACCACCATTTCAAATGGTAAACCTGGGCAAATGCCAAAGCCTGCCTGTCTTGAAGTGTGTCCATCTAATCGATCCACCTGATGTGAGGCTATGTTACAAAGCGAATCAACCGTGTTAGTGCTGACGTAGGGACAAGGAATGCATACCTTGGTATCCCTGAGGGACCATATACTAATACTTATATACAGAGATACTTTCAGGAAGAAATGATATTAAATGCTTTCATTTTCATAGATAAGATGAAAATTAGAGCTTTAGTTCCAAATTTAGCCCAATCTTTCTTTTAAAAATTAATACCTGGGAAATTAAATGCATTTAATGTAAATGTTAACTTGTGATTTATTTTTTTGTTTCTTTAAAAAAAAATAACTAGGCCTTTAAGTTATAACTTGATTTTATCAAGAATTGCTTTCCATTAAAATTATGTCTTACAAGTGAATTAGCCTTAATACATACACTTCTCTCTTTTTCTTATATTAAGGATGTAATGTTCTAAGTTTTTAAAATAGCCCTAACCGGTTTGCCTCAGTGAATAGGGTTTTGGCCTTCAGACTGAAGGGTCCCAGGTTCAATTCCCGTCAAGGGCATGTACCTTGGTTGCGGGCACATCCCCAGTTGGGGGTGTGCAAGAGGCAGCTGATCGATGTTTCTCTCCTGTCAATGTTTCTAACTCTCTATCCCTCTTCCTTCCTCTCTGTAAAAAAATCAATAAAATATATTTTTAAAAATCAATAAAATAGCAGACCATTACCCTTTTAAATGTATCTAATGTATGTACATGCCTTTAAGATATATAAGGCTAGCTGTTTTTAAATAAGCCCTAAAATTCTTTTAAACTTTTCATTGCATTTTTTTCTACAAACCAATAAAGTAGTATGCGAAGGGTCTTTTTTTTTTTTTTTTTTTTTGGTAACACATATAAAAATACATAAATATTGATTATATCCAGACTGAAAGCCAACAAGCCTGTGCGCAAAAAGCAAAATAGTCTAATCAGTAAATTGGAAACTGATGATCTTCCCGAGGAGATAAAAAGAAGAGAACGCCCCTCTTGTAGTTGCTGTCACTTTTATCCGACAATAGGAAAGCCCCTCATGCTAGTGGCACCTCAGACCATGACCGTCCTTTTTGAACGGAATTTGTCCAGCACATTCCTGTCCCTTAGCCCCATATCTTCAAGGATTGCTTTGGTAACATCGTTACGGACCCCAGTCTGGAGGGGATCCCTTTACTATATTTTGATCATCTGTAGATAAAATGTCAAGCACTAGTGATGTAATAGAAGCAAATTATATTTATGCTTGAACGTGATTTTTTTTTTTAAAGAAAAATCTCTTACCTAACTGAACCGAGGTATATGTACTCTCCTAAATGGATTCTATGTTCAAGTATTTTTTTCTTTTTAAAATTAATTATTCTTATTGAAATACTTATAAACCAATTAACCAGGGAACTGTGTGTCAGTAATGCCTTAAGGAATATTACTTATTGGGACGACTGAGGCTTGAAGTTGTGATTGAATATGATACTATCAGCTCCCTCCAGAGAGGGGTGAAGGCTGCATCTCTCTCGAGTAGCCCCTTGAGGTTAGCTTAGAGCAGAGCTTTTGCTTTGGAAGAAGCTGTCAGCCCTCTGGGCTACAGGAATATGCTGTTTTTAATAAGAACCTCGCACAAGATAGTAGCTATGATTTGGAGTCTATTTTCTCCCCTCTACCACTCTTGAAATGGAACTGATCACAACGTGATTGAATGCTTAATGCCAAACTAGTTCTGAGTGTTAGAAATCACCAATAACTTCCACTCCAGATGTTAAACTTTTTTTAAAAAATGGTGTGATTAAGATGCTTTTGGATTATATCCTGCACTTTGCACTCTGCAAATATTGTTACGTTGCATAATGTGATCTTTTCTCTAGAACAAAGTTTAGAACTTGCTTGGAGTCAGCCTTTAAATATTAATGTGCCATCTCTCAAAAATAAATAAGGTGCAGATTGGAAAAATAGAGGCTTTTTGGTCAAGTCTATAAGTGCAGCAAGTTTGAAGGTCATGGTCTATGACTTTCACTTTCAGATTTAACTGATGGTGACTGAGATAAATACTGATATTACTCCTGTTTCTGACATCCTGCTATTCTCTCTGCCATCAACCAGTTAACCATTGAACAATTTTACCTTTTTAAAACATGTCATCAAACCTGTCTGAAAGTGGTGAGATAAACACACCTACTGGTTGTCTTAAGACAAAAGTGGGGAACGTCCAACCCCAGAACCATATAAGGCCCATGAAATCATTTGGTCTGGCCCTGCCAAAGCGTTAGGGGTGAGTTAATTAAATGTTTGACCAAATATAGCAGCTAATCTTTAAGTTGATAATTTTGCATGGCCCACAAATGATGTTATAAATATTCAAATGGCCCTTGGCAGAAAAAAGTTTCCCACCCCTTCATTAACAGCCCTAGCCTAAATTCAATTGCTCATCACCTTTAATAAACCCTTTACTATCTCACAGTACTTACATTAACCTTACCTTGGAGATGGTATGTTCTACCATATCCGACACCACATTGGGTGAAAGCATTTAACACATTTGGGACTGCCATCAACAACAACGCCTTACATTTACTAAAAGTCAACAATAGAACTGAGCATATATGGAGGTGATCAGAAAAAATGTTCATTATATCCTCAAGAATATGACTCTTCAACATGAAGTTGATAAAGAAATTAAGAAATTAAACATTGACTTAAATAGTTTATATGAGGGAGGGGAATCAGAAGCAGAGCACAAGCAACAGAAGATTGAGGTCATTCAGTGTTATCCCTGGGGAACTGACTGTGAGCCCCAAATCCTGAAATATGCTTCAGCTACACATTTACAGCCAGAATTT